>JAGTXR010000406.1:0-310950 GCA_022606575.1 Glossosoma conforme
TCCATTGAGGAAATGCGCCTGGTCTCGGAAAGACCTCTAAATTTTGTACCAAAGCTTTCACCTTTATTATGTGTGAACAAGATGCAAGGCATATAATATAAATATTCTATATTAATTGATACAATATATAAACCTTTTAACAGGAATCCCCAGAGACAGATATTAAAAATGACATACTCATACACGAGATGCAAGATTCTGTTCTGCGGTAAGACATTCCTCATGTCAGTAGTTTTAGCCACTGTCCGTGCGAGATCCAACATTGCGGTTGCAGTTGCTTCTTCTGGAATAGCAGCCACATTGTTAGAAGGATGCCGTACGGCTCATTCAGCATTAAAATTGCCGTTAAATCTTCAAACTATTGAAGAACCTACATGTAATATTTCAAAACACTCCGCAATAGCCAAAGTTTTATCAGAATCGAAAATCATCATCCGGGACAAATGCACAATGGCGCATAAACGTGCATTGGAAGCACTTAACCGATCATTGAAAGATTTACGCAATCACTCGAGATGTTTAGGAGGCGCAATGATTTTACTGTCTGGCGATTTACGTCAAACACTGCCAGTAATTCCAAGATCAACTGCTGCCAACGAAATTAACGCTTGCCTCAAATCGTCGAATCTATGGCGCTATGTAAAGAAGCTTCAACTGACAACAAACATGAGAGTTGCATTGATGAATGATACATCTGCTGAAGATTTCTCTGAGCAATTGCTGACTACCGGTAATGGTCGAGTACCTGTCGACATATCGAATGGATTGATTTCATTTCCTCAGAATTTCTGTATCTTTGTCTCATCGAAAGACGAACTCATCAACAAAGTATTCCCAAACATCATTACTAACCACAAAAATAGTGAATGGTTGAGTGAGCCACAAAACTAAAAATGGTAAAATTATTAATGACATAGTATCAAAAAGATATAGTCCACTTAATCGCAAAGATAAGATTGCACCAGAAGCAAAGAGTCATTACTCACTGCATCATTGACCTCCAATAATGGAAATTTTAAAGCTTGTGATTACCTCAAGAATATTGTGGATCACAATAATTTTTCTCTTACAAATGATGAATGTATGTCCACATGTAGTCTTGATGTTATACCGGGAAACCAACAGCAATTTAAAAATAATCAGATGAAAGACTCATGTCTCATTTGATAGAGATAAGTCATTGTTTAACGATTTAAATAGGTGTTTTGACAAAGATTTAGACTCCCATGAAGACTTTTTTGAGTCAAGAAGACCAGCTGCCGTCAACAGAAAGGCAGGGCGAGGATGCTCTGCCCCGGCAAGTTCTGGTGAGTCAGGAAGACCAGCTGCGGTCGACAGAAGGGCAGGGCGAGGATGCTCTGCCCCAGCAAGTGCTGGTAAGTCAGGAATACCAGCTGCCATCGACAGAAAGGCAGGGCGAGGTTTAAGTTTTTTACTCGTGAAAAAAATAGAATCCTATTCAAGGATTCTATATAATATATATCTTAGTGTTTTTAGGGAACTTGCAGTAGACCCATCGTGGCACGCAAAGCAAAAGACCATCCATTGAGAGAATGCGCCTGGTCTCGGAAAGACCTTTAAATTTTGTACCAAAGCTTTCACCTTTATTATGTGTGAACAAGATGCAAGGCATATAATATAAATATTCTATACTAGCGTGTACCCGGCATGCGTTGCAATGCCACTTAAAAAAAATAAACCGCGAGTTTTTATGGAAGCGCCTCGCCGGGAGCCTCTCGTCTTCCGATTGGATACGTTGGACTTGAGGCGTGACCGGAGCCAATTAGAAACAATCAACTTAAGTTATGTTGTTCTTACCTAAATTTGACAGTGGCGCCCGTATGTGTTTTTATTTATTGGAGTGCTTTTGGATACACAATGTTTTTTTGTTATTCAGCCATCATTTACAGCTGCATCGCGTAAATGAATATACCCTTCTTGTATCACCCGATACCAACGTTAATAAAGGTTCGAGTGGTGAATGTAATTCTGGCAATTTCAATTTTCCACTCGTGCAACACATTCCTAGTGTTTCATTTTAAATTTAAAGGCACTACAATACACGCATAATTTATCAATTTTTCCAATAACAATACTTGGGTGCAGACTGTATTCATAATTAGGATCGTAATGGAAAGCACTATGATTTAAATCAGCATGCAGAGTACGTCTGGTATGATCTACTAAAGTACTCGATCTGTTTCCAATCTTGCTTCCCGTTGCTCATCTGTTTCAGATAAACCGGTGTGAGCAGTGTGTACTCTAACTGTTTCCAATCCTGCTTCCCGTTGCTCATCTGTTTCAGATGAACGGGTTTGAGCAGTGTGTACTCTAACTGTTTCCAATCCTGCTTCCCGTTGCTCTTCTGTTTCAGATGCACGGGTTTAAGCAGTGTGTACTCTAACTGTTTCCAATCTTGCTTCCCGTTGCTCATCTGTCCAGATGAACGGGTTTGAGCAGCGTGTACTCGATCTGTTTCCAATCTTGCTCTCCTTTGCTCGACTGTTTCTGAAGCTCGAGATGCCCTTTTCATTCGTGGTTGGGTTGAACTCTTGACCAATTGCTTTTCGTTTGGGTGGCATAATTGATATCACAGTGAATGTTACGTTTTGAAATTCACTTTTGAAAAATAAAAATAAATTGATTGATATAATACTAACATTGCGGCACGCAAAGCAAAAGACCACCATTGAGGGAATGCGCCTGGTCTCAGAAAGACCTCTAAATTTTGTACCAAAGCTTTCACCTTTATTATGTGTGAACAAGATGCAAGGCATATAATTTAAATATTCTATATTAATTGATACAATATATAAACCTTTTTAACAGGAATCCCCAGAGACAGATATTAAAAATGACATACTCGTACACGAGATGCAAGATTCTGTTCTGCGGTAAGACATTCCTCATGTCAGTAGTTTTAGCCACTGTCCGTGCGAGATCCAACATTGCGGTTGCAGTTGCTTCTTCTGGAATAGCAGCCACATTGTTAGAAGGATGCCGTACGGCTCATTCAGCATTAAAATTGCCGTTAAATCTTCAAACTATTGAAGAACCTACATGTAATATTTCAAAACACTCCGCAATAGCCAAAGTTTTATCAGAATCGAAAATCATCATCCGGGACAAATGCACAATGGCGCATAAACGTGCATTGGAAGCACTTAACCGATCATTGAAAGATTTACGCAATCACTCGAGATGTTTTGGAGGCGCAATGATTTTACTGTCTGGCGATTTACGTCAAACACTGCCAGTAATTCCAAGATCAACTGCTGCCAACGAAATTAACGCTTGCCTCAAATCGTCGAATCTATGGCGCTATGTAAAGAAGCTTCAACTGACAACAAACATGAGAGTTGCATTGATGAATGATACATCTGCTGAAGATTTCTCTGAGCAATTGCTGACTACCGGTAATGGTCGAGTACCTGTCAAATTTTAAATTCCCATCTCAGAGTTCAATGTATCACATTCACAATTGGCACCCACTAATTAAATTTACAAATTGTTAATTTCTAACTGAACTAATTACACTTCCAAATGTGCATTATTGCTTTTGAATTTCTTTCACTTTTCCTTTTGTTTTCTTTATGCGTACATTTATATGTTATTGTAATATAAACATGTTATCATTTTGTAAAAGTTATTTTATATGATTACTGTATTAAATAAATAATCACGGGAGCAAATAATCTTTAATCTTTGAGAAAGATGTCAAAAGACGAAAATAAATATATTATTATGCTTGAACAGTTTCAAACTGTGTGTCAAGGTTGTTACGATCTTTAACAAATTATAAGCCGACCTTTTCGAATCAAACGTGGAAGAGTTAGGCAAGGTCATTGGCGAGCTCTTTCCGACCGTTTTTTTTTTTTAATAGAAGATTGAAAAAAGAACAACACTGAATATGGATTAAGCACCCAGCACCTTTCTTTATTAGAAGGAATAACATATCCACCAGAAAGGAGGACGGGATTGCTAAGAGATATGAGAGTACGAGGACAAACCTCTTGGAGCATTGGAAGAATCAATCAAGATGCTGCCGATGGCCCCAACAATATCTTCAATCATCCCAAACGACCCGAAGGATGCTCTACAAGGAATGCTGAGATCGCTTGCTTGAGGCGATGCTTATCCGGGCCTGGAGCGGAAGAGCATCGCCTCTGACTGATACGTATGCCACTTTTATTGCCCTGTGTAACAGGGGGAACATTTTTTATTCAATTATATCGATTTTTCTTGTCTTCTTCTTCGAAAACATATTATATATCTCCAACCCCGACGGTGAGATAAAAATTTCCTCCGTGACGAGCTTATCTCGTGAGACCCTAAACAAACAGAGCTCATCTCACGCGAAGCAAACCGCCCCGACAATACAGTCATACGATAAAGTTCTAACGAGTCAGCAGCTGGCTTAAGCCAAATATTTATGACCCGGAAGTTTTTGGTAGTGAATTTCTTATTTTTCGTACCGACCCCACC
Source organism: Glossosoma conforme (assembly GCA_022606575.1). NCBI lineage: Eukaryota > Metazoa > Arthropoda > Insecta > Trichoptera > Glossosomatidae > Glossosoma > Glossosoma conforme. The sequence goes on from JAGTXR010000406.1 coordinate 4,486, forward strand.
AGGTATCAAATGGGAACAGAGGATCATTTCTGGTTAACATTCCAGAGGGAGCATGAAAAGAACCTCCACGCGGTGCCCCCTGGAAACGGAATTTCGGACTTCCACTTCCGGCCAATCTTTTCAACCCAGCGACAACAAAAACAAAATGAGAAGCAGCAAACCAGCTCTCACCACCATGTCCATCAACATAGAAGGACTATCTTCCTGCAAAGAAGAACTACTTTGCCACATGACGAAACAAATACAATGCGATGTTCTTTGCATGCAGTAGACCCATCATGGCACGCAAAGCAAAAGACCATCCATTGAGGAAATGCGCCTGGTCTCGGAAAGACCTCTAAATTTTGTACCAAAGCTTTCACCTTTATTATGTGTGAACAAGATGCAAGGCATATAATATAAATATTCTATATTAATTGATACAATATATAAACCTTTTTAACAGGAATCCCCAGAGACAGATATTAAAAATGACATACTCATACACGAGATGCAAGATTCTGTTCTGCGGTAAGACATTCCTCATGTCAGTAGTTTTAGCCACTGTCCGTGCGAGATCCAACATTGCGGTTGCAGTTGCTTCTTCTGGAATAGCAGCCACATTGTTAGAAGGATGCCGTACGGCTCATTCAGCATTAAAATTGCCGTTAAATCTTCAAACTATTGAAGAACCTACATGTAATATTTCAAAACACTCCGCAATAGCCAAAGTTTTATCAGAATCGAAAATCATCATCCGGGACAAATGCACAATGGCGCATAAACGTGCATTGGAAGCACTTAACCGATCATTGAAAGATTTACGCAATCACTCGAGATGTTTTGGAGGCGCAATGATTTTACTGTCTGGCGATTTACGTCAAACACTGCCAGTAATTCCAAGATCAACTGCTGCCAACGAAATTAACGCTTGCCTCAAATCGTCGAATCTATGGCGCTATGTAAAGAAGCTTCAACTGACAACAAACATGAGAGTTGCATTGATGAATGATACATCTGCTGAAGATTTCTCTGAGCAATTGCTGACTACCGGTAATGGTCTAGTACCTGTCGACATATCGAATGGATTGATTTAATTTCCTCAGAATTTCTGTATCTTTGTCTCATCGAAAGACAAACTCATCAACAAAGTATTCCCAAACATCATTACTAACCACAAAAATAATAAATGGTTGAGTGAGCGAGCAATTTTGGCGGCTAAGAATAAAGATGTAGACGACCTTAACTACATAATTCAGAATGATATCATTGGTACACTGCATTCATACAAATCTATTGACTGTGAACGAATGAAGGAAGCCACTAACTATCCAATTGAATTTTTAAACTCATTGGATGTGCCTGGACACACCACCGCACAATGACAAATAAAAGTTACCATCCGTAGTAAAAATCATGCTTCGAAACATAAACCAACCAAAACTGTGCAATTCATCAGTTTGGTGATAAGTAAATTGATGGACAATGTGATTTTGTCGACGATACTCAAAGGAAAATTAAAGGTGAAGAAGTCCTCATAACAAGGATCCCGATGATCCCAACCGATATGGCGTTTGAGTTTAAGCGACTTCAATTTCGGTCCGTCTTGCATTCGCCATGACCATTAACAAATCAAAAAAAACCAAAGACTTATTATTCTTATGGGACAAGTCCGTAAGGACGGTCCTAAAGCGTCATGTCGAAACCCGGTATATGTGTAAATTCTGTGCTGTACCATTACATAAAGGGAACCATTTCCAACGATATCATACTTTTAAACAATATAAGTGTTTATTGTTTTGTATTTTACAAAATATATATTATGTTGACCGTGCATAAAATGACTAAATCGACAATACGACAAAAGTGCAGTTTTTCCAATGTTTTATCTTTAACCTTGAATATTATAATTTTTTGTCCAAAAATATAAACATTTGTGACCGCATAATAATAGAAAATTTCATTTAAGGTAAAGTACTCAATTTTTTATTTAAATATGATCAATAGTTCAGAAGTTATAGCTGTTTTACGTGAAACGTAATTTAGCTAGCGAATCTGACAAAATTGCCCGCTTTACGGGGTGGATTAATAAAAAAAACCCCCCGCAAACGATGTGTTAAAGAATTGGAAAGTTCTCATCGGAGAAACGATAGGTGCAGTGATTTGGGTGAATCGTGTTCGGACAGTGAAGGAGGAGATCTGTACGATCCCATTAATAGTGCGCACAATTATCGATTTAAAAACCGAGTCGACAATCTCAACCGAAGTCGATGATCTCAACGAAACCGCATCAAACGAAATACTTAATGCTTTACCTAATGTAAGTCCACCGTCGTTGAACAATTCGTGTTATCAAATAGTGAGTCGCAGTTATTCTTTTTTGGATGTACCCATAACTTCAACTGTTTCCAACATCCATCTTAGAGATTCGGCAAATGATTGTTCTTCTAATGAAGTTGTCACTGATGGAATACTTTAAAAAAATGAAGAAGATATTTTATCCAAAGAACAAATTACCGATACAAATCTATTGGAAAATATCACACCTGTTACACCTAATAAAAGTGATCATTCTAGTAAAGACGATGTAAATATACGACCGTCTAGTGATGCGACCGAAAACAATTTATTACAAGAAATCGACAGTGATAATACACCTCTGAAGCTGGAGAATGCATTCCGAGATCTGCTGAAAACCAGCTCAGAAAGTGAAGGCGATGAAGAGATTCCATCTCCTAAAAAGAAAATGTTCAGGAAGAAAAAACCTCAAATGTATATACAACTTTAATTGAAAACGAGGACAGTAATTTCATAAGTATTGACATTGACTACAATGACCTTTTAGTTGATCCCAAGTTCAATTGGGATTGTTTTGTTAAAATTCATAGACTTAGCTCAGATGATTTAAAACCTTATGAAGATTATCTATCTGAAATAATGCAGCTTGACGAAATGGAAAAATTATTGAATTTGTCAACGTTGTCGTATACATCAAACAGATCTACCAACGCAATTAAAAGTACCGAAATTCAGGTATCAAACGTCTAAGTTGGACCCGAAACAAAAAGCATCAGAAGATACACTTCTAGACATGCTCGGTGCTGAAAAGGAATACGAGGGTGACAATAAAATTCTATTTGATAATAAAAAGGGAGAAGAAAAGACTTTTGAACAGATGGCCAGTGAATATGCAATAAATAGCAACATGAGGGCAAGAGATATTCTGGCAAACACATCGTCGTCTGAGGACAATTACACTTCAGACAGCAGTCTCAATCCAAAAGCCCGAAAAGATCGCCTCTCAAGAAAACAACAACAAGTAGTTTGGCAAACACATCGAAGAACGGGGTTGCCCATCAACAAACCAAAATGCATTGAAAACTACAACCATTTTATGAGTGGCGTTGATCTCGCAGACCAATATTTATCTTACAATCCAATATACAGAAAATCTTTAAAGTGGACCAAAAAAGCCTCCTTATATCTTATAAATTGTGTAATTTTCAATGCTTTCCAAATTTTCAAAAAACAAAATGTAACAAATAACATTCGCTTCTACGACTTCTTGTTACAAGTTGCTCAGACCTGGCGTGAAGATAGTTCTTCTGCACACTGTTCATGTGCAAACAATGCAAAATTCCACTTCATGTTGGTAAATGTTTCCAAACATACCACACGAAGAAAAATTATTAAATGCTTTATTTTTTAATTTTAGAACATTTAAAATCAAGTTGTATTTTTTTCTATTACATAAAATGTTGATGAAATTTTTTTTGGTTTTATTGATAAAACTCCACAGTTTGAAGTTCACTGACATATTTTAGATTTCCGGACAGCTGTCTAATGTCGCCCACCTCAAGTTACACTTTTATCAGAACATTTAACGAACTATCAATTGATATCAGCTTGATATAGCTCCTTAAAGCCGATGCCGTAAAGCCTCAACAAACGATCTTTTGTCTATTATTTTGGTTCGCTTGCGTGACATCTACATCGAATATTAAGTGGTGTTTGCATACGCCAAAATAATTGTTATGACAGTTGGTAGAACTGTCCTCTTGGCGGTTGGTACTGCTGAAATGTGAGAGCGCGGCTGACAGGAGAACGCGCGGGGAGTTAGTTGAAGTTTGACTCGCGCCCGTTACAGTGCGCGCATCCTGTGCGTTCCTGTAGCGGGCGACGTTTCTGACAATAAACATGTATCGTGAAACAGAAACAAGTTGTTTATAATGTGAACCTGATCCTGCATCCTTCATCCAGTTAATCGATGTCCCTAAATGGAAGAGGAGGATATCAATTGGCGCCCAACGCGTGAGGCATTGGAGCTACGCAAAGTTCCACGAATCCACGGCCTTGCGGATCATCGCAGGCATCTCGGGAGAGAGACCCGAGTGGCGCCCACCTTCACAACTGAGGGATGCAGAGATCAGGTACGTTTTTCTGAGCATACGAGAAGCCACATCGCCCTGGGAGTTACATAGGAGCCCAGCGAAGTCACGCTTTCAAAATGGCGTCACCAAGCCAAGCAGGAAGGCATCACAGAAACCAAGATAGCGGCGCTCGTAGACGCCGTGCCCCGTTACCAACACTGGGCCGGGGATCGTGATTTGATGAAGGGATATGTTTTGACGAAATCGCGTGGGTGGAGCCAGGACCTGAACCTCTAGATGTCGCCATGCTGGAGTGGAAAAGGTGTCGCGAGGCGGCCGCGTGGATTGGGCCGGAAACTGAATCGCAGATAACCGGGATGGTTAGTCTGGAGCCGGAAACCCAGTAGGTTAGTCCGGAACCTCAAGATGACCTCATGCTTGGAGGCGGTATCGCGGATAACCGAGCAGGTTAGTCCGGAACCGGAACCTCAAGATGACCTCATGCTTGGAGGAGGAGAGTTTTGCGGACAATCACGTGAGTTGGCCGAGACCCTTAATCTCCAGGCGCCGTCATGCTGGAGCGCAGAGGAGCCAGAAGACCACCACGTGGGTTCATCAAGATAAAGAAGAGCATCATCACCCTCGAGCGCCAACGAGAGACATTGCGGACAGCGCGGAAACCACGCCAGCCGTCAAAAATGGCGTCATTCGTTAAGCCAGTTCCGTAGTAAGCAAGTGATGTAAAAAGTGCTAATGGTGTTTGTGATCAGTCACATTTTGAGTGACGCGGTAGTACAACCCGCCAAGTGTGATGTGGATAAATTCTCTTTGTGTTTTTTTGTTTTTTATGCCCTGTCTTTAATTTTTATGTTTGTGTTTTTTTTCTTGCTGTTTCCTTTTTTATTTCTATGTTCGTGTTTTTTCTTGCTGTGTTTCTTAGGAAACCAAGATGGCGGCGAGCGCCAAACGCCGTACCGCGTTACTAAGACTGGTCCGGGGGTCGTGATTTGATGCTGGGATATGCTTAGAAGAAATCGCGTGGGTGGAGCCAGGACCTGAACCTCTAGATGTCGCCATGCTGGAGTGGAAAAGGTGTTGCGAGGCGGCTGCGTGGATTGGGCTGGAAACTGAATCGCAGATAACCGAAATGGTTAGTCTGGCGCCGGAAACCGAGTAGGTTGTTCCGGAACCTCAAGATGACCTCATGCTTGGAGGTGGTATCGCGGATAACCGAGCAGGTTAGTCCGGAACCGAACCTCAAGATGACCTCATGCTTGGAGGAGGAGAGTTTCGCGGACAATCACGTGAGTTGGCCGAGACCCTGAATCTCCAGGTGCCGTCATGCTGGAGCGCAGAGGAGCCAGAAGACCACCACGTGGGTTCATCAAGATAAAGAAGAGCATCATCACCCTCGAGCGCCAACGAGAGACATTGCGGACCGCGCGGAAACCACGCCAGCCGTCAAAAATGGCGTCATTCGTAAAGCCAGTTCCGTAGTAAACAAGTGATGTAAAAAGTGCTAATGGTGTTTGCGATCAGTCAAATTTTTAAGTGATGCGGTAGTACAACCCGCCAAGTGTGATGTGAACAAATTCTCTTTGTGTTTTTTTGTCTTTCATGCCCTAATTCTTTTATTTTTATGTTTGTGTTTTTTCTTGCTGTTTCTTTTTTCTTTCTATGTTTGTGTTTTTCTTGCTGTGTTTCTTATTTTTATATGATTGTGTTTTTCTTGTACTCATATGTAGCGTGTCAGCGAGCAAGCTTAAGCTTGGGTTAAGATCGTTTGTCGCGGTTTTCCGTCTTTGAAAGGGTAGCGATTGATATCAGCTTGATAAAGCTCCTTAAGGCCGATGTCGTAAAGCCTCGACAAGCGATCTTTTGTCTATTATTTTTGTCCGCTTGCCTGACATCTACATCGAATGTTTATTTTAATTATATAATGTTGCACGGCGCTTGCATGCGCCATTTTGTTTGTTATGACAGTTGGCCTATTGTTGGTTGGTAGGACTGTCATATTGGCAGTTGGTACCGTGGAGATGTGAGATCGCGCCGTGGGCTGGCAGTTGAAGTTTGACTCGCGCCCGTTACAGTGCGCGCATCCTGTGCGTTCCTGTAGCGGGCGACGTTTGTGACAATAAACATGTATCGTGAAACAGAAACAAGTTGTTTATAATGTGAACCTGATCCTACGTCCTTCATCCAGTTAATCGATGTTCTTAAATGGAAAAGGAATATCACAATGCTTTATACATGCTTTTTAGTTGATTTGAAAACCTTGAAACATTCCTGTTATCCCAAATATGACATATTTTAGTTTTATTTAGTGTTTAATTCGATTTATTATTACATATTTTTTTATAAAACACAAGTTTTCAGTGAATATAAAACTGTCATCCTCCATGTAAGTCTGTGTTTAAAATTTCATAATTTTATATTGTATAGTATAAAAATGATGGCGAGTTTTCGAAAATGTAAAAATACGCGCTCGGCTGCTAAACAATGCCCCACGCCAGGCTTGAACCAATGCGCGAAATCACCCGCAAACAATGTGTTAACAAAGCCCCACTGTTACGGACGTCCGATGACGATTGATTAAGGTTGTGTATATTTAACTTCAAGGTTCCCGGTTATGTAAGGTGGTTTGTCGGGCCTGAATAAAGAAGGCGACCACCACACCGCGGAGGTAGGAAATAAATAAACTGAAAATTGTAGGTTGGGTACATGCGCTCTCAAATTGTAAGACCTGTGCGTTAAGGAGCTCCGCTCCACCGACACGCCGACCCATGCAGTAGCCGGTCGGCGAGGCGCTAAATCGCGGTGCGAACCGACCGCGCTGATTGGTCCGCGTTCCTCGCCAGGGCGCCCCTCCCTGTATGAATTTTGGTATAAATATACATGTCGGAACCCAAAATAAACAGAGCTGAAACTAATATTTGAAGGCAATAAATAATATTCATAATAATATTAATTTCACCACAAATATAAAACAATATCACTCATGGGTGCATAATTAAAATATTTTTTATTGTTATTTTTTTACTATGAAGTTTTGAGTACACTTTTTAAACCTCATTGATTACTGTATGTCTAATGCATACTAATGTGTTAATTGCGTACATTATGTCCATAAATAAATGTAAGCTTGTTTATATTTTTTATAATTTTGTCATTATCCAGTATTTACTGCCTTTTAATTATTGCATCTGCTTTTTCTTTATCCATTTTTACGAGGAATCTAAAATGTTCGATAAAAATTCAGTCAATTAATTTAAAAATTGTGATCCTTTCATTCAGAGTGAGTTTATTCAAAAATCGAGGATTCATCAGTGTCCCGACAACAATGTGTTAAGAATATACTATGTTATTGATCCTGGGTGACGACTGCGATATAAGCTAACCTGCCTGAGGCTATGCGTCTTGGGTGAGGGATATAGAATATCATCAAATGTTATTACTTTAGGGTTACTTCATTTAGCAGGAGAATGAAAATAACTAAAAGAATTGAATAAGCTCAAGTAAGCAGCTTCACACTCCTCCCTTATACAATTGGGAAACAACGAATAGTTCATCTGTCCAAATTAATAAAACAGATAGTACTTTACTGTAGACATAAAATATTATGTTAAAAACATATTTACACTCCATGTTTGTCATTTTTCTGTATTCCATTGATATTATTTAGTTTATTTTTATTTACCAAGTTTTTCATGTCTGTTTCTAGACTGTATATTATAACACGTTACAGTGAGTCTCTGACACTTAAGTTATTTATTTAAGGAGACTCCTTGTCCTTGGGTTCCACTGCATAAGAGTTGAGGGATTAATGTACATATGAAACTAAGGTACAAACATAACAATATGCCGGCCATTTATCACTCACATTATCATAAAAAAATAATTGAATCAACAATTTACAAATTATTATTTTTTTCCACAATTGTAACGGAATGAAAATTATTAAAATAGTTCCAAGAAAAATTCAGCAAATAGATTTGGCTGCTTCCAAGGAATTGTACGACATTAAGCCAAATGGATAATTCGTAAAGATGTGGTGAACTGCCCGTTTATATGTATATAATAGTAGAGATCAACTATTCATGTTGTATGGAATTACGCTATTTAAGTTTTTAGTCATGTGATATGTATGGCTTTCAAATAAAAATAAGACGAGCACAAATTTATCATCACATTTGATACAATGTCCAACCTTACGAAGACTAATAAAATATAGTTATTCATTTTTGTTTACATTTAAAAATATCTGTAAGTGTAATGCTTATTTAAAACTTAAATAACAAAATGCGCATCACTAACAACGAGTGATGACAAAAATGTTGGTTTTGCTTAAATTAGATATCACGTGTAAACCACTAGAAAACAATACACTCGTAGCATTGCACGACATTTACATATTAAAATATACACAAAGCATCATCATCAGGATCAACATGTAACAACATTATACATGTTTGATGCAAAGAAGAACATCTTTTTATAATATAATAGAAAACTAAAAATAATTTAATAAATAAGGTCGAGTTGTTTTTGAAACAAACATTGTAGATTTTTGTTACATGTGAATTGATTATTTAATTCTAATGAAGAAACATATGTTCACGTACAAAAGCCAAAAGCTACTTATCATTTTATTCTCAGAGATTTTCTGAGCCATTTTCAAATATATCTGATATACATATCCAGATGAGATCAAGGCTATCAGTAGCTTTGTTAGCATTACTCCATTGTCGAGTCCATCAATAATTGTAAAATGTTTTAAGTATTTACATTAGACCGTATATGTTTAATTGATATTATATATAACTAAATCCACAACTACACTTATTGCAATCTACTTGGCAATTATATAAATTACCACAGACGACAACACATTGAAATACTTGTAAACGGCAATCTGGGATTAATTATTTTTAAAATATATGCGTTATTAAAATTTTCTACTGAAATACTTTTTATTAAATTTAAAAGCTCTGAAAATTTAGAGGTGGACGATACTCAGTGCGATTCCCTGAAGAAAGGTCATTCAATAACATTATTACATAATTCAAAATATTACATAGATAATTGATCATCCTGGACCCGTCTAAATCAAACTGAGTGGAAATATTACACCAATAGTTTTATAAATAAAATGTTCCCTGGCTGTATTACATATGGCCTTCTGGTTCTGTATACAAATATTAGATAATTCAATTATCAAAAATATATTCCAATAAAATACATCAATGTACATATTTATGACAAAAAAAAACAATATGATAATCTCAAAAACATATTTATAATTATTATTTTAATAAGAATATTTGTTTATCTCATCCAAATTTCAGATGTCGATTGAAGAATTCTCAAATGTAACAAGATATTGGCGTAATGTTTCCAACCGGAAAAATTTGGTTATACATATTATTATATACACTTGCAGTACACATCGTTTGTTTAGATCGCATCCATTAAGGTTCGTTTCTTTCTCGTTCACATTTATACCCACAGCTTAAAGCAAATCAGGAATAAGTGTAGGAGGATCCAGAGAAACAGTGCAGAGCATAAGTTAGAGAAGTAAATGTGGTACCTCTATACACTGTAAAGGTAGTTCTGTTGCTTGGTGTGTGGTGTGGGCTGCGCAAACGGTGAAAACCAGCCGAGTGAGAACCGACCAAACACAGCCTGGATGCTCTTCCACCGAGACTTGCGAACCCAACGAGCCTCTTCTTTCTTCAGCTGTTCGATACCCTGAAATATACAAAAGTGTGTTTTAAAAAATGGACTGAATCATAAAATAGTCTTCTCTTTGCCACAAAATAGCACTAAACAATTATTTCAGCTGTTGTTATGCCCTGTGTTATATCCTGTGCCTGTCGAGATGCAGATCGTGCACTCACCAGTGCGGGTCAGATCATTGAGAGGATTGAAAGTTTCAGATATCTCGGCGTACAGGTCACTGAGAACGGTGGCCTACAGAAAAAGCTCGCTTAGAAACGATGCAGCACCCTTCAACTCTATCTGAAATATCTGGGACCACAGCTCTACCGAACAAAACAAAATTCTGACTCAACAGTGCCTGTATCGCCTCTATTCTTCTTTACGGCTGTGAATCTTGGCATCTCACCAAGTGCCAATGCAGCTGTATAATGAGATTCGAGAGCAGATGCCTTTGTAGAATACTGGGGTATGATAGTTTGACTTTGTGAGGAATGACGAGGTGAGAGAGCGGTCAGAGCAGTCCTTTATAGTACAGTCGGTCAATAGGCGAGAGTGGACTTGGCTGGGACTTATGAGATGCCGCACAAGAGCATTAACCAAAGCTGCCTTTCATCCAAGCTTCGGGTTTGCTCTGTTATTAGAATGTACGTGTCGAGAGTTGCGGGAAGCAGAGCTGACATGGGATGAGGCGAAGACTATGGCAGCTGACAGAGCTTTGTATCGCTGTATACAGCATTTTGTTTTGATCGAGTAAATCTATGAGTTTCAGATATTGCGCCTTATTACTAATATATTCACATTCGCTCCTTCAACTAGGAGCATATGGACATAATGAGCCACGGTCGTAAAACTCTCAGTGGCCTCATCCCATGTCAGCTCTGCCTCCCGTAGCTCCACTGAATACATTATATATGTATACTTCCCGACGGCCTTCCAGAACGGAAAGAGCCCGGGGGCTTGAAGAAAAGGCAGCTCTATTAATCCTTATTATTATAAGTGATTTTTTTATGGTTATGTGTGATAGTGTGAGTGATGATGCATTCACCACTTGTGATTATATGACATATTCACCGTTTCATCGTTCCAGATGGCTTGTAGCTGCGTACCCAGCATCACTACAGTGAAGATGGCGAAGAGCAGAGCCTCGAACACGAGGAACAGCAGCAGCACGATGGTGGCTGGCGGTGAGTATGCGGAGCAGTCCCGCCACTCGCGGCGCACGCACAGGGCGAACTGGGAGCCCGACAGTACCAGCGAGTGTAAGGAGATCATTGCGATGTACAACTGAAACCATCAAGAAGGATCACAATTTTTATACCATGTTAACACATTTAACACCACGTAATGTTTTTAATGCATTTGACTCAAAGGCGCCGCCATATAGGTCACATTCAATGTTAAAATTCCATTGAAATATAACCGCTGGCGTACAGGGACTGTTTTTTTTTTTTAAATGACTTGACTTGCGTTGAAACTAGTATTTATATCATTGTTATCATCATGCGATAGATGTCGCTATAGTATATATTCAAAGTATGTATATTTTTATTATTATTCTATCAGTCTTCATTTATTCACAAGCTTAATATTATTACTTTCCGGCAGTCTATTTATCTCCTTGAGACAATATCAAGAAGGTAAAATTATCCATCAGTAACACAGGTAAATGATTGGTTATAAAGTCCGAGTCGGAACTATAAGTAGTCGTTTCTCATCCATTCAGTCTATAGTTTGGTTCGAGACCCGAGTGGTACTTACTAAAATAAATAGACTGCCGGAAAGTAATAATATTAAGCTTGTGAATAAATGAAGACTGATAGAATAATAATAAAAATATACATACTTTGAATATATACTATAGCGACATCTATCGCACGATGATAACAATGATATAAATACTAGTTTCAACGCAAGTCAGTCTGGGCATAGCAATGGCGCAGTTCGCCGAGCGGTATGAATACCTGGGCATAGTTGGTTTCCAAGGTCCGCGGTTCGCATCCCGCTTCTGCCGTTATTTTTGTGCTTGGATTGACACGTTGAAAAAAGAATTTTATGTATAGTATATGTATATTTAAGTAATAATAATATTGTAATATAGTCAATGATCTATAAAAGTAGATTAGAATATTGAAATAATAAAATAATATTCTAATAAAAATTAAAAAATTCATATAGTTTTCTTAGTATTTGTGTCTTTTGGGTTTACTCGTGTGTAGGATTTTCTGTTCCAATATTACCCACCCTGCAATGGCAGTTGAAATATTGAAACAGGGTAAGTTGCCACAAACTAAACCCAAAAGCCATCAAAACCAAATCTAACCGAGAAAACCTAAGGAATTATTTTAGTTTGCTTAGTTGACCATGTTGTGGCTAACCCAAGGATATTATTTAATACTCACTGTGAACAGTACAAAGTATTTTTGATTATTTTCTCCGACGCAGTTGTTGACCCAGGGACAGTGATGGTCCATCTTGCGAATACAGCGCTGACAGACGGAACAGTGATGGGCTCGCTCCGGCTTTATGCTGCAACACTTTGGGCATTTGAAGATCACTTGACCTTCCCGGAACCCCATCTCTTTTATCATCTCTTTGGTGGCATTTCCCTTCGGAACGGCTCCCTGAAAATCAAATAAAATACGATTATGTGTTTATATTTTTTATTAATTTCATTTCATCGTCACCCTGTGTCCGTCAACGGTTGAACACAGGCCTCCCGCACGAGCTTCCATCCTCTTCGATCCTCCACATTCCACATCCAGGCTACATCCGATATTCTTCTGAAATCGTCAGTTCATTTTGCAGGGGGTCACCCAGCACCTTTCTATACTTTCATACTGCACATGGCCACTTGAGTGTGCCTAGCCTCTATCAGTTCCTTCTTCGGACGTCCTCTGTGTACCAAAGTTTAATACTGGATAAATGCATTGGTTAAATGTATTGGTTAAACGCCTTTGTTTTAAGGCATTGCAGAATTTTCGCTTTAAAAATGTAAACTTAAGTTTTCCAAATGCAGCCCATCTCAGTTGTATACGCCTGTCAATTTCTTTTGAGAAGTTATTTCGTCCTAGTTTAGGATTTTAGGATTACTTGTCCCAGATAAGTATATTAATTTACAACCTTGGTTTGTGTTTCTCCGATGGAAATCGACTCAAAAGTCTGTGAAATATGTCATAATAAAATTTCAAGTATCCAAAACCAAATAATTTATTAATCCATGTATAAAAAAGCGTCATAGAATTCCCATAATTCACAAGATTTTTCGCCACCATCTGTCGGTATTCTAATGTGATTAAATCAACAATTGTTTCTTTAACCCTTTGGATGCGGAAAGCGACTATAGTCGCCCGAATTTTTATTCCTCTACGACGCGGAAATTGACTTAAGTCCATGGCTCGTAAAAAACGTTACCTTTGGACGCGGTAGTCAAATTTTGTCGCCTCGCATTTACGACATCGTCTGTTATATACAGTCTTCTTTTTGTTGCGCATTTATTGTGCAGGGGTGGCGGAAAGAGAGGCCAAACATGTCTCTCTTACTTTTTATCATTATATAGGGTAATATTAATTTTTATAATATGTTTGACACATGTGTTGACGCTGAACATTCAGAATTCACATTTGATCGAATAGATCGAGACCCCTCATATATATTTATAAGCATCATTTCATGACTATAATATATGACATATACTCCATGTTAAATTTTTAGTTTTTTCTGTTAATTTTTATAATATTTCCATAAAAGATATTTATACAGCAGTATAAAAGTTTATTATAGTATATTTTGGTAAATTAATATAATTTTGATAGTAATAAATAAAATTAGTTTTTTTTTTCAAAATCTTTTTTTGCCTTTTCATCCTTCATCTTTTTTTGACAGCCCTGTTATGTCATAATCATAGCTAGGGTTGGGTATTATGACCTTCCCCACATTCTAAAATCATAAATAATCACTAATAATTGTAAAATCACCACTTTTTTTACGTTTTTTTTTTTTATATTAAAATTCATTTTTTGAGCCCCTCTCCCTCCAAAATATGACCTGACGACTATTTTTTGGTGTATTTAATCGTGATGTTCTCATTCTTTCTCACTCTTCAAAATAAAAGCTAAAAGAATTTTATAGTATACTTTATTTTTCATTTAAAATTTGCATTTGATCAACTTTTTTTTTTTCGCTTCCCGCGTTGAAAGGGTTAATCATAAAAATATTTTAAATGTGAAATTAAATATTTTATCTTTCTGTGCACAATTAAAATATTATATGGAGTGTCATAGTAAAAATTTTGGCGATATTCCAACCAAAACCCACACCACACCTTTAAAACATACATTTTGAGTTGGAACAAATTCAATCAATACAGGCATGCATATGATCTACACATTTTTCGTTATTTACTAATTTTCAGTGCCATCTACTGGGTAAATTTATTCCAGATAAAAAAACATACTTGCGAACCAAATCGAATTGGAATATGGATATGACTTTTCGACCTCGGAACACGTTGTGCGGAATCTAAGTAACAAATTGGTACACAGATACAAATCTACAGCAAATACCTTTTTTATGGCATTTCTCTTATTAATATCGGAGAAAAGAAAAAAGCAGACGCTGGGATTCAAGCAAGAAAGTGTTAAGTTCATGTTTCGAATACCAGCATCTACTGTTTCTTTTTTTCCAATATTGCTGAAAGAATTATTATAACAGATATTTGTTGCACATTTGTATGTGCGTCTTCGTCATAGTATCAATCCGGTGGATTGGTTTGCAGCAACAGAATCTTGCATCTCGATCTCCATTCCTCTCGGTCCTCCGCAACCCTTTTCAGCTCAGCATAAGCGCTACAGTTCATGTCCTCGAATACTTGCTGCAAATACTCCCGTCTAGGGCGCCGTTCTGCAGTAATGTTCGAACATTCCAGGTGGCATATCTTGTTGGCTGAAGGTTTTTCTTATTTGTCTTGGTATGTGCGTATTGCTTTGTTAACCCTTTAAGTGCGGCATGACATTTTACGTGGCTAGAGTGCGCTGTACGATATATTGCCAAAGCCATAGAAATCTACTCGCGCCATGTAACGATACGAAACATAGTAATTACTAGACGCGGTGTGCCTATATATCGGCATGACACTATGTCACTTGTGTGCGGCGCGCCGATAAATAGGCGAGACCATAGAGTTTTTTAAGAAAAATATATATAGTTTATTTTAATTGATGGTTAGTAAATTAATAAGGTTAAAATTTAAAAAAAAATGGATATAGGTGTGTACATATGTATAAAATAATAATACATCATAAAAAAATATATATAATTATTTTATTTTTCCATGGATTATCGACACTTCTTATGGAACAATGATAAAAACAATAGCCGCACCAAAAAATATAAGTAAATATCTTCAATTATCTATGAAGTATTGGAGTATTGAAATATATTCTAGAAAAATCTAAAACAATTAAATATGAAAAGTTAAATTAAAAACATCATGAGCCCCGCCCTGAAATATGATGTTATCATGAATGTCCTGGCATCTGTAGTGTCTGAGATCAATGATGACTAACAAAGAGCCATTTTATAAATAAAGAACATATATATACACCTAATTATAATTGATAAGAGTATATATTCTCAGTAGCACTAAATTATCACAAAATTAAATAACCAGTAAATTAATCAGGAGTCTGTGCAAGAATTTAGGCTTAATAATTTACTACATCGTCATGACATATTTAAAACTAACCAAAAATGCAGATTGAAAATAAAGTTACAGAGAAGTGAGTCTTTTATAGATGTATCGGTTGAGCAAAGTGAATTTACTGTAAACATGAAGTATCAGGCTATGCGTTAGAAGTAATTAATTATTAAGAATTTTCCTATTATAGTATAGTGATTCCAAATGATCTTACATTTATTATTATTACATATATACATCTACAGGGTGGCGCAAAATTAATCATCCAATGGTAATCATCCATGCAACTGACGGTCAACAGGCATTAACTGATGCACTGTTTACACTTTGTACGGGAAAATGTGTAAGTCTTTCACTAAAATTTGATGTAGGGTCCATCTTGTGATGCCCAATTGCCCGTCGTCTGCTTAATGTTTCTTAATTTTCAGCGATATGGGCAGCCACAGCCGCGAAATTCTCTATCCCCGCAAGGTCTCCTGTGTTGGAGTCGAGTAACTAAGCGCCGGAATTTTTGTTCCATGCTATTGCAGAGTACAGCACTTCATTGCTTGTCTGTTTGTAAGCTGCAGCTGTCTAGTTCACAAATGTCAAAAATGATTGACGTACTACGCCATTTGGAAGAAATAACATTTTTCAATATGTTGATTGATTTTGCGTACCCTGCACATATACAGTGAAACTTATACCTATCATTTTTAAAGGGACCTATTAAAATAAACAATGAATCAGATAATTGCGCACGTATTGTTTGCATATATGATATCTAACGGAACTGACAGCCACAACACACTGTTATTCTCCCTGCGCGCATCCTTACAAAAGCCATTAAAACCGATCAAATATATAAAAAATGCATAATAATTCGAATGATGAATACGGTAAATGGTGGATAGAGAAAGTCAATGCGATAATTTTTTTACAAAATGTTTTAGAGTAGAATAATGGACAAATTCAAGAAAACGATTGTTCGAGTAACAATGAATATAGGTTTCCGGTATATAATTTATTTTAATTATATATCAAATTGATTAGAAACTTACACTTCGCATATTGTTTTTAAAAAATTGTGCAATGGTATTGAAATGGTAGAAGAAACTAACACAAAAAATAAAATATATAAGAGGTATTATGTGATCTCATTTTGTGTATGTCTCTTTGTGTTTGTGTACTTACTGGGTCTGTGAACATGGTACGCAGGTGTGAGGTGAAAGCCATGAAAGCAAACATCTGGAAGATGATCATGTTGATGTAGCTGTAGATGGGATAAGGCGTCGTGAGGGGCACAAGAATCACCATCATCACCACAAACTCTGCATACAGGATGAGCAGCCATGTCAGCACCGCACATATTATCCCACAAATGTCCTGAAACACGACAAACATCGATCGTCACATCACAAATAATAAAAATTAAAAAAGCATATTAACATTTATACTAAGAAGGTGTCTGACTTTCATTTCATTTCTTCGTGTCCACTCCCTTAACACATAGTTTGCGGGCAATGTTTTATACTGATTACCGCCTGGCGCGGGCGATATTTACACACAAAAAATTATATATTTTTAGACATGTTTTTGCGTAGCATAATAAGTTTTCCTATTTATTTGCTTACATAAAAAAAATACATTTGTTGTATGTTGTAACATTTTATGTAATAGAAAAATAATAATGCTCTGAGGTTGAACTCGAAAACAATACAAAAACGGTTAAATGGTCTCTAACGTCTCAAAATAATATCATGTTAGTCCACAAATCACAAAAGTAAAAAAAAATGTTAAAATCACTAATAAAATATTAGAAAATAGCGAGGCTTTCCCCACACGCGTTTATTGCTTTGTAAGTACCACCTGCCAACTAAAGTAAAGGTCAATGATCTTTGTATTTTATTTCATTTTAGGACAAACAAAAAAACGCACTATCTGTATCCATTGTTTAAAAGTTAATTAGTTAAATTAAATTAGTTTTTAAAGTTAATTTGTAATATTTCCTTCAAAACAGATTACGACCTTTAGCTATGTTTTGAACCAGTAAATATCAGTATTATTTTTTATATTACAACGACATCTATCCACTACACAACAAAAGCAAAAAGGCCAAGAGATTAGAAGTTTATGACGTGTTTTTTGTATACTAAATTGAAGGAAGCCGAAATGCACAAAAATGTGCACACCGCCACCACACAAGGTTTCTGAAATGCACACATTTATGCACACCGCAAACAATGTGTTAACTGGAGCATATGGACATCACAAGCCGCCGCCATAAAGCTCTGTCAGCCACTTTGGTCCTTGCAAAAACCCATGTCAGCTCTGCCTCCCGTAACTCTGCCGAGTACATTCTATATAGTTATAGTATATAGTTCTGAGAGTAATGAGTTCAGCTGAACAGTTTCTCAACATGATAATATGTTTATCAAAGTAACAATCATTTAAAATAGCAGAGCAAACGTCATCGCTTTAGGATTATTTAGAAAATATTGAACCTTTATGCACTAAGCCCTTCCTGCACAACATCTGTTGTGCATGTCTATTTCTTTGCGAAATGAGTTATATCCATAATTCATTGTGAGCTACCATTCGCCCTAGCCCTCATTAACCTGAAACAAAGAAAAGACAATACTTAGAGACCCGTATTTTTAGCGTTTTGCAATAGATGCGAAATAGATGCTTAAATTTGGAATAGATGCTAAATTCGGAACAGATCCAGACAGTTAAAATCATCATTATTTTCGAAATTTTATATGTATATATATATTTTTTTTAAAAAGCTTAATTAAGTGGACTGATTATTATTGATATAGGTAAGGTTTTTCCTAAATTTTTCTGTGAATGAACTTTGTGGCTGTAACTTAGACGATTCCTGAATAATTCAATTTATACTTTTATAATTGTCCTATTTTAAAATATATTAGTTAAATATGCTAATTATGTATATTTGTAAAATAAAATTGTTAAAATGTATTAGAATTATCAATAATTTGCATCTTATAAAAATAGATGCTGAAATTAGCTTTAAATGCTCCAAAATGCTAAAATCAACCCTTATATATTCAAAATGCTCTAAATCTTAACATGAAAATGCTCTAAAACGCTAAAAATTAAAAAATATATGCTAAAAATACGAGTCTCTAATAATACTATACAACATTGTTACCGTATGAAACACATTCCATGTAAATCGCAACAGCCCAGCAAACTAATCAAGTAACCAAAGTATTGTTTGATTGCGAATCACACTGATTAAGTCTCCAAATTAAAACGCCAAGTAGAAAACATTAGTAAGAACGAAATTTCAAATGGAAAAATTCTAAAAAATACAAAAAGATATATATATATAACATGCAAAAAATGGTTACAAATATAACGGAATAGTTAATTTTAACAATCTTCCTCGGGAAATAAAAACGATCAGTGATATTAAAATATTGATTGAAAAGGTTAAACAGTACTTTAAAAGATTAACGAACAGAACCGACGTCACTGCATAACAAATTGAAATAATGAAATGTACTAAAAATGTATTATTAATTTATATATACTTTAGATTTATTTCTATATATAGTCTTAAATTTTTTATTTATATAATATTAGTATTATATCAAAATCATGTAAATGTATAAATGTGTAAATGTAAATTTCTGTATAAATATATAAAATAGTAAAATATCATAGATGAATCCCACGCCACACACAAGATCTTATCTTTAAGTGGTGTGGTAAGCGAATCTAAAAAAAGAAAGGAAAAAAAAACATTGGAATGTAAATTACTGTGTAAAAAAAATGTATCTTTTTTATATTTGATTAAATAAAAAAAATAAAAATATATGATAGAAATATAATAAAATCAACCCTCCTTCAGCGGTTTCATAAGATCGGATGATCAGCCCTGAGAAGGCCTGAACCATGAAGTCCCTTTAACCCAAAATATATCACATAAAAGGGTCGTTATATGAAAAATCATAGCAAAGGGTATTTAAAAAAAAAGAGTTAAAAAAAGTGCACACAATAGGAGGGTTGAATGTAGCTAAATTGATTTTTAATCAATTAATAATCAATATCTTACAAAATACCTCGATTTTGTAAGATAAGTTTCGATTGTTTGAAAGTAACAAAAAGATATTTGTTTATTACTTAACGGAATGCGTGAAATATAGTTTATCATTGACAACTTCTCAGAGAAGTTGTTTTGAAATAATATCATCATCATCATCAGCCTGTGTCCGTCCACTGTTGAGCGTAGGCCTCCCGCATGAGTCTCCATCCTCTTCGATCCTCCGCCTTCCGCATCCAGGTCACTCCCGCTATTCTTCTTATATCGTCAGTCCATCTTATGGGGGGTCGGCCAATGCTTCGTTTGCCAGTTCTTGGGCGCCATTCCAATACTTTTCTTCCCCATCGACCGTCGTCTCTTCGACAGATATGACCTGCCCATTGCCACTTGAGTGTGCCTATTCGTTGGGTAGCATCCACTACTTGAGTTCTTCTGCGTATTTCCTCGTTTCGGATTCTATCTTTTAGCGACACTCCGAGCATGGATCTCTCCATAGCACGCTGGGTGACTTTTATTTTATGGGTAAGACTTGCTGTCAGATTCCACGTATAGTCGTTTACAACCTCTATTTCTGTTCCTCCAATGGAAATAGGATCAAAGGTCTGTGAAATATGACTATTAATCATGGCTTTTGTTTTATCCATGTTCATTTTCAGACCAATTTTGTTCGACGCTTCATTGAGGTCGTAGAGCATGTCTTGGAGCTTGTTAGGTGATTCGGCTATTAGCACTATGTCATCTGCAAATCGGAGGTGAGAAATGTACTCTCCGTTAATATTTATTCCACATTTTGTCCAGGATAGCAGTTTAAAAATATCTTCTAGGGCGTTTGTGAAGAGTTTTGGAGATATAACATCTCCTTGTCTAACACCTTTGTTTATAGAAATATTGTTAGTGCTATCATGGAGCTGGACCATCATTGTTGCAGATTTGTAAAGAGATTTTATTATCTCTATATACCGATAGTCTATTTTGCAGCGTTGTAGTGAATCTAGCACTGCCCAAGTCTCGATTGAGTCAAATGCCTTTTCATAGTCTACAAAGGCGAGGCAGAGTGGCTGATTATATTCTTCGGTTTTCTGAATGATTTGTCTTAGCGTGTGGATATGATCAATTGCAAATAATATATTTTAATCTTATTACAAACGCAATGGTAAAACTATTATTTAAATATATTTTTTATTCATTAGTTTTCCTTGTATGACATATTTTTGAGTCATAGAACTAAATGCTTTATGCGGGATAGAGGATAATGAAAAGTACATACAGGAAGTAATAACAAATGTAAATGGAATGAATGCTAGAATATCTGTATACATTTTAATGAGTTGATTCTTCGATAATAATTTGCGCACTTATATAGTATGGAGACATGTTTTATACAAATTGCAGGCCGTTGACATATTACAGTTATTATTAAAATGGTACATCAAATTAATTTCACATACAAAATCTCTATTATTTTTGTGTGGGGAAAGGAATGTTCCTTCTGATAAAAAATATTTTTTTAGTTAGAAGTTATTATGTTTCCAATTCTTTATTTTGATGTTTTTCTTTTCCCTATAAACAAGTTATATAATTAGCCATGTTTGTTGAATTTTTTGTGTTAAAAGAAAAGGATAAATTACAAAATTATACTTCAGAAATTATCATAAAAATCTCCAAATACGTTTTATAAAACCCCTTTTAATGTTAAATATTTTTGATTGTAAGGTAGTGAATAGTTAAATAAACATTTCTAGAATATAAAGAAATATTCCGTTTCAGATAAGAGTACTTTAAATCAGTACTTTTCATTACTTGTCACGGCCGCTAAATATGAAAGAATTGATTCCTGGCGCCCCAAAGAATAAAAGAGTCAAAAGATTAATTTGACAATAAATATTACAATTAATAAACACAAATTTCAGCATAAAGTTATGTAATATTGCATAAATATATACATTCTTTAAATAGGGTAGTACTTTTGGGCCCCCGTAAGAAATCCTACCGCCCCCATTCGGAAAAAGCACTACTCTAAATTACAAACATTTACTGACTCTCTTTTAATGCCAGATTGATTGACTTTAACAAAAACTCCATTATTCAAGAAAACAAGATAAAGTTGAGCTCAAAGTATAGCATATTTGTACATTTTACTGATTGTGCATCACAGAAATTAACGCAACAACATATTTACAGTAACGCATATTTACCCAAAACCAATGTTTTACAATTGTCAGAATGATGTTCATTACCTGGCCTGCAGTCGTCGTCGTTGCAAATTGTACAACTATTTTGGGACACCTTCCATTGGATTAATCTGTAATATGTATTCCATATTATAAGTCTGCCATCGCTTAAGACAATTCATATTTACTGCTCGGCACAAATCATCATGAACTTGTAATGTATGACCATGATATGAACATGTAATGTATGACCATGTATGTAATTGATAAAGATGATTAGTAGGTGTTAAGGTTAATTTAGATATAAAGGTATCTAAATTAACTTAATTAATTATCTAAGAACCATCTCAGAGAGGCGAGCCCGATGGATCGGTCACATAATGCGCCACGGTGGTCTTCTTCACGACATTATGGTATGGATGGTTGAGGGAAGAAACTGTAGAGAGCGCCCTAGACGGGAGTATTTGCAGCAAGTGTTCGAGAACATGAGTTGTACCTCTTATGCTGAGCTGAAGAGGACCGCAGAGGATCAAGAGGAATGGAGATCGAGATGCAAGATTTTGTTGCTGCAAGCCAATCTACTGGATTGATACTACTACTACAAAGAAGAAAGGTATAAAGCTAAATTAACCACCTAAGGACTTTAAACGTACAAGGATATTTGTAGTGACCGGGACAGATAAGGAATGAAAATGTATAACTACACATATATGGATCACATATATTAACCATTTGAGTATCATGTGTTTTTTCAAGTTTTATCAAAATTATAGGTAAAAAATTGAAATACGAGTATTTATGTTTAAGTTCAAAGTATTTGTAAAGGTAAATACATACATTTACTAGTTTGTGTAAGTATCATCTATACTCTTACTATATGTACATTCGTGTGTATCCATCTTTTATGTTCGACAGATTAGGTTAGGTTAGCTTAACTCTTTAGTGCCGAACCCAATTGCTAACATTAGTGGCACAGGTGTCCATTTGGACACGTATTTATAGTTGTCAGTTTTAATATTTTTTTTGTCAACAGGTATATTCAATTTATTTTTAAATTCCGTTTATCAGTAGTCATATGTTGCTTCGCTTAGGCGTCATTTTGGTGTGCTGGTTAATTCAATCAAAATAATATCTGATTTCAAAGTGAAGAGACAATTTTGCCAAGGAAAAACGTGGACTCAAATTTTATGTAAGTATTTTTTGTTGATAACATTGATTTGAAGAATAATGTTTCTTTCATTAAATGAATTGTAAACATGTTTAGTTTATGTTAAGGTAATCAACGATGGTGATAATTTTATTTATGCTTGCTTTATTGATCATTCAAATCCATTGTGTCCATTTGGACAGGTGTGCCACTAAGCACTACAAATTTATTTCCATATATTTTTTATTTTTTATTGATTTATTATTATAAATATTTAGGAATATGTCTAATGATGTTGCAAGAGAGACACTAATCAATAATGCATTAGATGCACTATATGAAAATAGCAATGATGAACATGTTACCGAATATGATCTATTCATAGTACCACCAGATCCTGCAGCTTTAACAGATGAAGATTCGGGAGTCGGGAGATGAGGATTATGGCGGAACTATTGACAATTTAAATCATCGAGAATTACAAGCAACTGCACGTATAAGAGTTAGACAACAAACAGAAGATAATATAGAGGAAATCAATATGGATTCGGAAAATGCTAATACATATGACCACACCCAGAATACGGCGTATAATTTTGACTATTTAGCTGGTAAAGAAAAAAGGACTTGGGTCAAGGGTGAAATGGAATCATTTTTGCCTTCATTCCCAGAGCCGGATTATAGCCAATTTCAAGATAAATCTGCGACTCAGCTGTTTGAATTGTTTTTCGAAAATAGTATAGCAGATTTATTGGTTTAAGAGTCGAATAAATATGCACAATCTAAAAATCATCCAAACCCAAACATCTCTTCATATGAAATACGATGCTTTATTGGGATTTTAATCTTGTCTGGATATAATACAGTTCCTAGTAAAAGATTAGATTGGAGTTCGAAGTTAGATACTAGAAATTAACTGATCAGTTAAGCTATGAAATGACACCATTTTGATGAAATATACGCTTTATATATATTGTGTAGACAACAAAAACCTCAATTTGACGGATAAGATGTGGAAAATAAGACCAGTGATGAACATTATCAAGAATTTTTTCATAAAATACTTTGTACCCCAACAAAAATTATCATATGACGATTCAATGGTGAAGTATTACGGAAAACATTCATGCAAACAATTTATAAAAGGCTAACTAATACGATTTGGCTATAAAGTATGGTGTTTATGCACAACCAATGGTTATCTTATAAATTTTGATGTATTTCAAGGAAAAGATCCATTTACAAATTCGATTTTTGACATAAACTTTGGAAAATCAACTGCACCGTTTATAAAAATGATAGGCGAATTTGACATCGATGTGAAAAAAATCCCACTTCATTTCACATTCGATAATTTATTTACAGGATTTAATCTACTGAATTTTCTCAGAAATCAAGGATATGGAGGTACAGGAACTATTCGAGCAAATCGTATTCCAAAGAATGATTTATTTACACCTAATAACATTTAAAAAAAACAAAAAATAGGATATTTTTAATCTGCGATTTGCAAAGAGGATGGAGTATTGGTTTGTAAATGGGTTGACAATTCAGTTGTATCTTTAGTTTCTAATGTATATGGATTTTCTCCTGTTGGACCAGTAAAGCGATATTCACGAAAAGATAATAAAAGTATCAAAATTCAAAGACCGTTTATTGTTGCCAAATACACGAAACTATATGAATTTTTTTTTAATTTTTATTAGAATATTATTTTATTATTTCAATATTCTAATCTACTTTTATAGATCATTGACTATATTACAATATTATTATTACTTAAATATACATATACTATACATAAAATTCTTTTTTCAACGCGTCAATCCAAGCACAAAAATAACGGCAGAAGCGGGATGCGAACCGCGGACCTTGGAAACCAACTATGCCCAGGTATTCATACCGCTCGGCCAACTGAGCCATTGCTATGCCTAGACTGACTCGCGTTGAAACTAGTATTTATATCATTGTTATCATCGTACGATAGATGTCGCTATAGTATATATTCAAAGTATGTATATTTTTATTATTATTCAATCAGTCTTCTAGGCATAGCCATGGCTCAGTTCGCCGAGCGGTATGAATACCTGGGCATAGTTGGTTTCCAAGGTCCGCGGTTCGCATCCCGCTTCTGCCGTTATTTTTGTGCTTGGATTGACGCGTTGAAAAAAGAATTTTATGTATAGTATATGTATATTTAAGTAACACGAAACTATGTTTGGTGTTGACAGAATGGACGAAAACATAGGATCTTATAGAATAAATATTAGAAATAAAAAATGGTACTGGGCTTTATTATTATCTTGGATGATAGATTTTTGCGTACAAAATGCATGACAACTGAAACGAAATAGTGGAAGTAAAGTATCACAACTTGACTTGCGAATGGAAATTGTAGAATTATATCTAAATAAATATAGAAACAACTCGATTGGAAGTAATTTGAAAGCACGTACATGAAAATCAAAGATTCTGAATGATTTACGCAATGATGGAATGAAACATTTCATCCAAAAAATAGAAGAAAAGCCACGATGTGCTGGGTTCTACTGTAAAAAAAAAAGCTTCGGCAGTTAGAACCCAATATGGAAAATGTGATGTTGGCTTATGTATTATGTGTTTCGAAAATTATCATACTGTTTATATTAAAAGAAAAAAAACAATGAATTTAACGTTTTATTATATTTTAATGATTTAGGGTAAAAAATTAAAACAAACCTTAAGTGGCTAGCGTGTCCATTTGGACACGGCTATTTTCTAAGAAAGTAAAAGTAATATTTTATTTTAAAGTTCAGATATTGTGTTCATTTACCACGCAGAACATATGAAAAGAAAATAAATTATTTTTAAAACAAAAAAAAAAACCGTGTCACAAAAAGAACAAAAATTGTGTGTCCATGTGGACACCTGTGCCACTAACGAGTTAAATATTATTAAATAATTAGTAAAATAAAACATATTATTTATTTATACTTTGAATATACTAAGGATAGAGTGCATTAGTATTATTGTGAAAGCTTATAATAGTTTAATTGTTATATGCATACACATAATAGTGAAAGTATGTAAGTAAGCGGTTGTTAACATTGCATTGTAACATATACATACATATCGGTAGCGACATATATTAAAATAAACCTAACCTCAAATATGAGTGACTTGCAAGTACTGACAAATGTGCTCCTGACATTTTTGATACATTCACCGACACACATGAGGGATTGAGCGTTTATCTGCTATTAAAAGAGCCGTGTGAAACATGTAATGATGCAGATTCTGTTTGTATGAGGATGGAGACATTAAAAGGTTAAAGGCAAGGACCATCAGAGAACTCCATTGAAGAGACTACTAGGCTCAATTCTTCCCACACTATTTTTAAGTGATTTTATATACACGTCACACTTTCTAGATACATTTTAAAATAGTAATTAAAAGTTTGGTAAGCAACTCTTTGTTCACATCAAAGATATATAAATTCTAAACTATGTTGTGTTTGGTACGCTCACTGCTTCCCGTGATTCCCGCGCGACTGGATGACAGTTCGCGCGGGAATCTTTGTGCGTTACTTTCGCAGGGGAACCAACGGATGGTGTTACCGTATACTACATTACACTTAGAAACTGTGACTGATACATCGTAGGACCTTTTTGAGTCGTCAGGGATAGACAAGAGTATATCATAGCAAGAGATATATCAATTAATAAAAGTGTTCTATTGAGTTGGGTTGAATTGGGTTAACACATTGACTGCCAAGAGACATCTAATATATAAGGTTGTTTGTCATATTTGAACAGCTACAAAAAAAATGGAACATAACATGAAATTTGAATAGATGGCTCTAGGAAATAGAATAGAAAATCAGGTTAGCCTTAAATGAACAGTAAATACAATTATACACTAAACTATGTTTTTATACTCTTAATTCAAATGGATTGAATCATATTTGCTATTAGAACCAATTTCATTTAAAATTATTAGGCAGTCAACGCTTAAAGTAGATTAATATGTTGCTTTCTCAAAACATTCGCGACGTTTTGACTTCAGGTATTTAATCTGCAAGAAATATCAAAAATATAATTAAAACCGCAGTTAAATGGTAAACTTATAATTTTTACTATGACCGACTAAAATAAGTAACACTTTCCATCATCACAGCATACATTTGATTTTAAAAACACCTTGTACGTGATACACTTGTCGAAACATTTACCAAAATACAATTCCGAATAAAAACGATGGGGATTTAGAAAAAGCACGTGTAACAATAATCGAAAAAGGTTAAATGTTACTGACAACAAACATGATTATTCTATAATATATTAGTGTAATATTAAAGGAACAAATGAGAATATTCACCGACACGACGGTTCCGTCGATCCCGAGAATCAGCTCACAACAAACTGCCGGCGAGTGCCATTTTGCAGCCTGTTTGATTGTTGCCCGATGTGACCCGATTGTCAATTACAATGATTGAAGAACGAAAATGTACGTTCTCATCTTCGCGGGATGGCTGATTATAATGAAATAACGGCTTATATCGACTTGCAAATCTATCAAACAGGCTACAAATCCGAGGAAGCTACGAGGCTGACAAAATCTGCAATCCAATAGACAACCGATAGTTCGAGAATAAAGGTCGAGGCGCGTCTCGAGGGATGGGACTCAATAATTATTCATTACCCTTAAATACCTAGTACAACCTGTAATATTTAATTTATTTTTAATCACAATATCTAGTATATATTTATAGCTTTTGAATCGATTATAATGAATAAAATTGTTCCAATTAATTAAAAGCAACTAATTTTCGAATACATACCTAAAAATATATTATACCTATTACAAAAACAAAGTAGGTATAAAATATGTATTTCTTAAAAATGAGTTATCTCAACATTTTGTGATTACTACAATTGTATATTATATTTAAATAACCTTGATAATAATAATAAAAACATATTTCGATAAGTAATTTATTAAAAAAAACTGTTCTGAAGAATAATCAGATTTGACACAAAACCATAATGAATTTAATAATATTTTTTGTACAGTTACTAATTCAAAATATTAGCAGTAAGTTCAATCGATTGGCAGTAAATACAATTAATCGGCAGTAGACAAAATAAATTATCAATATTCACTGTCTCAATATGAATATGGTTAGTTATAAAATTAAAATGACAGTAATATATTCAATATTGGTACAAATTAATGTTAAATCAAAGAATAATTGACGTATTAAATGTAAGCCTAACCTACCCTAACCTAACCTATTATGGATTACCATTGATTTATAATTTCTCGCCAATTTATTATTTTTCTACGGCCGATTGATATTTTTTTTAACTGACATTAATTTTATTTTTTACTCACTAATTAGGGTTTTTATTACAGACCATTTGCTTCATAATAACTGCCCATTAACTTAATTCAATACTGCCAAAATTTATAGTTGCCTAAATATAATAAGTTTATTTGTATATAAAAAAAATACCTACCAAAAAATGACAAATTATTTTTTAAGTTTAGAATAATAAATATAGTAATACTTCGGGTATAAAACATAGTTAAGAAAATTAGCATTATTATGAAAGATATTTAAATCACTGAAAAAGGGAATATATAAGTAATTAGTTATTTGGGACAGACATCTTTAAATTCAGTATGTATTTTTTCCAATTCTAATTAGAATACAAACATACATAATTTCGTTTGTAAAATATATTTTTAAGCCCAACTAAGGTTTTTTTACTTTATACTTTAAACATAGGTATTTGTTAGCCATAAAACAATTTAAAAATAAACTTTCTAACACTCCTATTCATTGAACATCACTCTTGTTGTTCGTTATGAATTTATTTTAAATGATTTTTAGAATACCTATAAAAAAAATTGTTTCATTAATCATTTAAAATATTATAGCGAATTTTAAAGGGTTGCGGAGGACCGAGAGGAATGGAGATCGAGATGCAAGATTCTGTTGCTGCAAACCAATCCACCGGATTGATACTACGAAGAAGAAGCGAATTTTACAATACTGTGGTAAGGGATTTTATTTTTGACCGTTGAATCGTCAAGAATATATTTTATTGATCATTTAAATGATTCACCTGACTTGACAGTTGAAAAGCTGTGCCAGGTTTGAGTCGAGCATCGGATAGGCGCTAAATCCCTATAATAAATGGTCCCAAAAAAATGAAAACCTTCTTTGCAACCTGTTGTGCTAATTTTTTTCTTTTTAAATTCAGCTTCTGACCAGAATGTTTGCCAAAAGTTTAAATTTAGGCAATTTGTAGGAATATATTTAATCTTTTCTATTATATTTAATACTAAATATTGATTTTGTAACATTAGAGTTTAACAATATTTTTACTATAACCGATGAATTTGATGAACGGCCTGTATTTTTTTGTTTAGTAACTAATTCAGGGTTTTGGCAGTAAATTCAATGAATTTGCAGTCAATAAAATAAACTATAAGTTGATTGAATGAATTGGCAACATCCACTTTGTCAGTACGAATGTAGTTAGTTATAAAATTAAAATGTTAGTAATATAATTAATACTGTCAGTAATTAGTGTAAAGTTGTCCATATTAAAATTAAGTGATGAGTATTTTTTGATAAATGGATAGTTTTAGCTTTACAGCTAGTGAGTAGATGATTGTAACATGCCAATTTATGTCCAGGACTATGAATAATTAGCACATAATATAAAAACCTAACGTAAACTATTATTGATTACCATTCATGAAAAATTTACTGCCTTTGAAATATTTTTCTACTGTTAATTAATTAATTTTACAAACTTTTTAATGTACTTTTTTTACTGAATATTTATAAAATATTCACTGCCCAGCAATTGAATTAAATACTGATACAATAATAAATTGCCTTGATGAACACGTCCTCAACCACAAATCTTAAACCAGAGATCTTATACAATATTGTATTGTTTAAAAACTGTGTCCTCAACTTTCAACCTGGATGAAATTTTGTATGGCAGAAAACAATTGATGCTTCGCAGACAAAAAATGCAGAAAAATGTGATAAGAAAAGGAGTGCCTAATAGTTGTTCACAGCGTGTGGTTGGGTTGAGCCGCCTCTTAAGACTAAATGGTCCAGACCTTGTGTGCGTCGGACTAAACTCACTAAACATCCGATCTCTTTAAAAATAATAATTTAAAAACATTCAAATATGCCATAAATATTACAGTGTGGTCTTTTTAAGTCTCCCGGCTGTTATCCTGCAGACCGCTACTAATACATATGTAAACAAAACATGTTAACACATACAGGAGAATATAGACGGATGGTGACTTTTAGCTGTGGATACTATGACGCTTACCATTGTACAGATGGATAAGCGCTGCGTGTGGAGTGTTGATCCGCCAACGTTATAGGCTACAGCCCGATATTCACGCATCATTCTTATTATTACAGGAATTCACTATGAATGAGTGGTCTTCATAGGACGACTTTCGTCTACCACCAATTTCGATTAATATACTTAGACTGGCATTTTACGTGTAAAGGATGAAATTAAAGCTCAGATATCGTTTTTTTAAATTTTCGTCTGGGATTGATCCCACGACCTTCGGCTTGCTAAGCCAACGCTCTAAACATTGAGCTATATCCGCCGACATGTTATACTATCAAGGGTTATACCTTTTGTAACCTTATTTTACTAAATTATTTTAACACATTAGTGGTTTTATTCCATGAGTACGCCACTATGTAAATTGTATTCTTGGTTTATTTTTCGATGAATGACATTGTATTTGTAGTTTGGTAGGCATTTTGTTTAATGCATAATGACCTTACATTATACAGACAATAGATTCGTATATTTTTTGGCGAATAATTACTACTTCATTCATTTAACTATTAAATTTTACATACTATTTATTTGTACGTTCTTTTATTTTAATTGCATCTTTAGATTTTTGTAAATGTATAAAATATGGAAATATAGGTAGTTTTTATAAATAAAATTAATTTTGCCAGGTGTGATATAAATATTTTAGGACAAAACACTATGGTAGATAACAAAACAACGGCAATTTTTGAAATTTTGATATTTGAGAGTCTAAAACGATATGAATCGATGACGACATGGTATAGACTTGTATATATATTTATTTTTATGTCTTCGTGTGCTTAAATTTTGTGTTGAATTTGCAGAGTACTACACGAAATATTTTTGAACGTTTAACATATACGAGTAGCCATTCAAAAATGAATGTGACTCTGGAACCTTTGCAATATACATGTACATACAAATTCATTAGTTAATGTTTCAAACATTATTACAATCACCGATGCCGAAATCACCGACTCGTCCATTCTTCCTTTATATTAATTCCCCCCTCCGTATATTAATAAATGCGTTCGTTGTTTGGTGCCTCGAAGAAAAAGAGCGAGAGAGTGTGTGCCGTTCATTCGATACAAATCGAGTTTGGTTCTCGAGAAAACCGGTGTGCGATAAAATGGTGCGCAATAAGTGAGTCTTTGTGGGTCCCACCCCTGTAGAGGAGTTCCCAAGCACCCTCCGGCGGCGGGGGACCGCATAGCATATTACACAAAGTTACCGTCGGCGGTACCCGCAAGTAAATATTTCGTCGGTCCTAGAATAGAAAAGCATTCAAATATTTTCCGTTACAAGTAACGTTGATATAAATATTTAATCACAGAAAATGTTTTTTTTTCTAAAGAAAATGAATCGATTTGAATAACACAAATAGTAAGCTTTATAGTTGAGTATCTACGAGTATACTGGACCAATTATTTGTTTAATGATACACATTTAAGAGTCCTTATCATCCGTTAAATTACTCTTTTACGAGCAAATAGGCTTCTTCACGACATTATGGTAAGGATGGTTGAGGGAATAAACTGTAGAGAGCGCCCTAGACGGGAGTATTTGCAGCAAGTGTTCGAGAACATGAGTTGTACCTCTTATGCTGAGCTGAAGAGGACTGCAGAGGATCAAGAGGAATGGAGATCGAGATGCAAGATTTTGTTGCTGCAAACCAATCCACCGGATTGATACTACTACGTAGAAGAAGACAAGTCAAATACTGTTCCTTTTTTTACATTGGAAGTCTGCTTTAAAACAAGTGAAGCCTAGTTATACAGACTAAAAACATGACAGAAAAAATTATTCAATTTAAAAAATATATACATATTATTGAATATAAAGATTGTCATTTAATAAATTTAAGAAATTCGCCCTTTTATTATTGGTATTTTTATTATTTCCAAGCTTCTAAAACATTTACTTGTTTAATGACAAACACTTAAAAATAATTGTCATCTGTTGACTTTCTCTTGTAAGTAGACGTTTTTCCCTTTAACATGTGCCACATACAAGAAAAATCAATACTTATATTCGATTTTAATAGTTTGCTTAATAAAATTTAACCTACTGATGTATTATATGGGCAATAAATAATTATTAATTATCATTTTTATAGTTTTTAAAAATTTTAATAAAAATATTGACATCTATATTTACAGCATTCACTTAAATAGTAATTTTTAACATCAAATATATAAATTATTTTTAAACCTTGGTTTTTTTCGTTCACTCTTCATTATCATCATCGCCATATTTACTCTCCTAACTGGAGCATACGGTCCTCACGAACTGCTGCATAAAAGCTCTGTCAGCCGCCATGGTCCTCGCTTCATCCGTTGTTATCTCTGCATCCCGCAGCTTCGCCGAGTACATTCTATGTTCCCGACGGTCTTCCAGGGCAGCGCTAGGGAATTGAAAAAACTATTTAACTATAGTTCACTTGAAGTTAAAAAAAAAGTTAAAACTTAAGACATAATAAATCATCATTCTTTCCATCTCTATTCTATATATGGAACATATGGTCACCACAAATTTCCGCGACTCTCCATTTTCGTTCTAGGATATATCTGCACCTTGGGAGCAGTACCGGTTTAAGACCCTGCGGCGCCCTGGGGCAATTTTTTTGTAGCGCTCCATATTGTCTATATTTTAAAAGATATATGAAAGATTGGTTGCCCTCGGCGCCCCGAGTTTATTCGACCCACTTCGCCACCCCCTAAAGCTGGCACAGCTTGGGAGCATATATGGTATCCGACAACCTCCAGAGCAGAAGTCCGAGTACTTGAAGAAAGGGCGTTGTAGTATCCGAGGCATATTTTTGGGTGATTTACTAATAGTTTTTTAAGGAAATCGAAAGATTAGCCCGATGTTCCTGAGGTTTGGACTGTTTTGTCCTAAAGGGCGGCAAAATCAAAAAATAATTATCAATAACATACAAATATACAAAAATAGTGTCTACACGGAAAAAAATATATTGGTCTAATTAACAAACATAGTTAACCCTTTCACTGCTAACACGTTGATATATCGTTGTTTTGAAATCGACGAAGATTGCCTACGACGATCGTCGTTTACAATAATTACAAATGTAGCATTTTGCCCTTGTATTTTAAAAAACCTCTATAGCAGCCAAATGGTTGTAAACGTCACTTATAAATGAACTATACATTATATATAAAAACATCAATAATGTGATTTAATTACAAAGGTTATTTATTGTGTATTTCTTTTTCAGTTTAAGTAATTTGTAAATTCTGAATAACATTCATCAGTAAATAAACCACCAATCCGTAATTACAAAATATATACAATAGGTATTTAGGCGACTTGTGAGAAATTTGAATCGTTAATGAAGTTCGATTTCGTGCGGAATACACATTTGATTGAAATACGAGAGAGTAACACGAATGCTTTTATTAATTTAATGTTATGAATTAAAAATTACTTTTATTAAATTTACACAATTTTTTTGATTTGTCGAATATAATTAAGGAATTGAAACAAAAAATCTGCTTAAATTTAAACATTCAAATTATGAAAATCCATCGCAAGAATATTATTTTAATTAATTTCATTAAATACAACTACTTCTTCTTCGTAGTAGTATCAATCCAGTGGATTGGTTTGCAGCAACAAAATCTTGCATCTCGATCTCCATTCCTCTCGGTCCTCCGCAACCCTTTTCAGCTCAGCATAAGCGTTACAATTCATATCTTCGAATACTTGCTGCAAATACTCCCGTCTAGGGCGCCCTCTACAGTTTCTACCCTCAACCATCCCCTCCACAATATCGTGAAGAAGACCATCGTGCAGCATGATGTGACCAATCCATCGGGCTCGCCTCTCTGAGATGGTTCTTATTAGGTGCCTATCTTCCTTGATTATCCTGAGAACTTCATTGTTCGTGACGTGGTCTCTCCAGGAAATTCCGAGAATTCTTCTGTACGACCACATCTCAAAGGCCTCTAGTCTTTTTTTATCACTTTCAGATAAGCACCATGTCTCACAGCCGTACCTTAAGTTGCTCCAAACAAGTGTTTTGGCAAGTTGCTTGCGGAGCCCTAAAGAAATATTCTTTGACTCAAGAATTTTTGCTTTTTTATTGAAAGCTAGCCTTGCTTGATGTATTCGACTGTTGACTTCTCTTTTTGTTCTGCCATCCCAGGTGATCGTACTTCCAAGGTATACAAATTCTTTTGCATCTTTTAGGCGTACTCCTAGCATTGATATGTTAATTTTCTGCTGCTCATTGCGGCTCACTCTCATGACTTTGGTTTTTGTGCTGTTTATCTTCATATTGTATTTGGAATTAAATATGTTTTCCATGGATGTCAGCGCTTCCGTGAGTTTATCTTCAGTTTCAGCAATCAGAGCAATGTCGTCAGCAAACCTTATCATATCAATCTTTTGGCCATGTATTTCAACTACTTCATAATTTACTTAATGTAGGTGGATTTTCAGTCAAAGTGCTTAAATTTTAATGTTTGTTTTAGTATAAAAATAAACCAATTTGTATATATTTCATTCAGTTTTTATAAACATACAAATTACCAATTTTAAAGAAATAATTCAACAACAAAAAAAAATTGCTACATTTTTAGATGAATGGCTTAGGGCAGTTTAGGCTCTAGAGACCGTCAAGCTAACAAAAGTTTCAACACTCTAAAAAACTTAAGAAATCATTTTAATTAGATATATTACATTGCACAGTAAATTGATTTTGCCGGTAGGTATAGCTCAATGGTCAAAGAGTTTGCTTTGCAAGCCAAAGGTCGTGGGATCGATCCCTGACGGAGATTAAAAAAATAGTCATTTTTAATCGATTTCTGAGCACTAAAATACTCCGGTTGGTGTGAATTTGATCCCTCTCCCGTTAAAAATGCCAGTCATATCCAATTAATTAAAATTGGTGCTAGACGAAAGTCGTCTCGTGAAGACCACCCATTCATAGTAAATTCTTGTAAATAATAAGGATGATGCGTGAATCTCTGGCTTTAGTCTATGACGTTGTCGGATCAACATTCCACATGCAACGCTTAGCCATATGCACCATGGTAAGCGTCATAGAATTGCACAGATGAGACTTCAGAATTACTATCTGTCGGTATTCTCCTGTATGTGCTTAAATAAAAATATAAATAAATATTTGCCGATTTATTTTGCTACAAACAGCCACATTATATAGTTGATAAATAACAGAAATCAATTTAAAATACTTTAATAACATTAGTGATAAGTTATTTATTTATTTATTTATCGACGCAGGTTTCAAGTAATACATAGGTTAAGCAAGATAACAAAGAGATGTTACAAATATAAGATTAAATAACAGGTAATATTATACAGAATAGAGAAAAATACGAAACATTAAAATGGAATACAGAAAAACGACAATCATGGAGAGTAAATATAACAGACTTCTTAGATTTTCACGGCCATCAAATATAACAGAAAAGTTACTATCAGTACGAAGAGATTGTCTAAAACAAATAAATACTGGATATGTGTAAATTATATTCTATAAATAATTTACTTTGGTCGATATAATACCGATGACAAGATAGCACTATAACTGCCAGATGTAGCTTACACACTCGTATTGTCTTGTGTCATATGGAAGGTTGAGGGTTGCTCCCTAGCCTAACCTAACCTCCCCATCAAACTTGTTCTATAATCCACCAGTTCACAGCAAGTTCTTTCGAACTTTTCTTTTAACAAATGACTGTACATTACTTTTTAGTGATGTACGAGTATGAGCACTTTGCTTGCATATTTCATCCTCAAAAGTACAAGCCTAAAATGATTCACTTATTTCATCTCTTCAACGACGTCTTATTCTTCGTAATATCCGATATATATTAACAAAGTAAAATAGATTTACTCATATTATATTATTCAAAAGATTCACAGTATTAAATAAAATATTGCAGTATCTCTTCTTCTTCGTAGTACCAATCCGGTGGATTGGTTTGCAGCAAAAACATCTTGCACATCGATCTCCACTCTTCTCGGTCCTCTGCAATCCTCTTTCGTTCAGCATAAGAGCTACAACTCATGTCCTCGAACACTTGCTGCAAATACTCCCATCTAGGGCGCCCTTTGCAGTTTCTAGTCTCAACCATCCCTTCCACAATGTCGTGAAGAAGACCACCGTGGCGCATGATGTGACCGATCCATCGGGCTCGCCTCTCTGAGATTGTTCTTACTAGGTGCCTATCTTTCTTGATTATGCTGAGAACCTCATTCTTCGTGACGTATTAACTTTCCTCTAAAACGCATGTTTGTTCTAAATATAATATATAAGTATTAAAGGTGGATCTAATAATCATTTAGTTTCAAATATACTCGTTTTAATTAGAGTAACCATAATTAAATAAGGCCTGTATTTATTTGTTCAGTAACCAATTCAATGTTTTGGCAGCAAGTTAAATCAATTGGCTGCAAATAAACATAATCGGCAGTGGACTAAATAAACTGGCAGCATCCACTGCGTCGGTATGAATGTGGTCAGTTATAAAATTAATGTTTTAGTAATGCATTCTATAGGTAAAAATTAATGTATAATAAATAAAAACCAATAAAATGGAAACTTAACCTAACCTAACCTATTATTAATTACGATTCATTAATTATTTCCTGCCAATTTATTATTTTTCTACGACCGATTGATATTTTTCTCCTGAAAAATGATTATTTTTTACTTACCCTTATACGTATTTATTACTGACCGTTTGCTTAATAATTACTGGCCATTAATTGCATTATGTACTGCAAAAAAATAGTTGCCTTTAAATGATGATGTGGTCAAATAATCAATATCGTCTTATGATCGAGGAAATTCTGTAAGCGATGATTTGTCACATAAACTGCGTGGCTTATGGACTCTTGTACGACAGCGTGGGAGCGAATTTCTCACCTGCAATTTTGGTTCTCACAGATTTATGTTTTCCCCCCTTTTAGACGCGGCTGAAACGTTCTTGCCTTTAATGCGTCCAAATAAAGGGGATGAATATTTCGAGGGAGGCTTATGAAGAAAGAACATTACACGGCAGTAGTCCCCCTGCCAGGTGAGCATGCCTCCCCCCAATAACACACAACGAGCTTACGCACATACGCACACAATCACATACGCGCACATGTGCGTGGACTCATCAATGCCATGAACTGCTGAAATGTCAAAATCACCGCTCATTTTTTGTTTCTATCAAACATTTTTTTTAGATTTTACATATTGCTGCTGTAGGTAATCATAAAAAAAAGTATAACGTTTCTTCCCATATCAATTCCATATCTGGAATACATGGTCACAAAAAATTGCCGCCACTCAGTTGTGTCAGTTACTTTTGTCAATACACCGTCTTAAGACATCTCTGCATTGGGATTTCCACCTGGAAGCATAAGTTTTCTGACGACTTCCGAGGTAGAAGCCCGAGGACTTGAATATATACGTATATGTATACAGCTAGTATCTGAGGCATATTTATGGGTGATTTGTTAATCGATTTATTTTTATTTTGTGAAAAATTGTAAACCTATGTTTAATTATATAATCAAACTTTTGCTTGAGGTAAGATTAGCTTGGCATGCGTAAAAACTTTAGGTTTTAAACTGACAATTCTAGGTGAACAGGCATTTTAAAAAAAATAATAAGCTTTATTTGACAAGTTTTTGTTAAAGAGATGCATTCAGCTTACATTAAACACGTGTTAAATGAAAGTTTGTTATTTTAATTTAAATATTTTGTATTACAATTGACTCACTGAAAAATAGAAGAAAAATTGTAGACTTAATATTGAAAGATATTCGTTAATTAAATAAACTATGTCGGCAGGTATAGCTCAATGGTCAAATCGTTTGCTTTGAAAGCCAAAAAGCCGTGGGTTCGATTGCCGACGGAGATTAAAATAAAAAAGGATTTTTAATCGATTTCTGAGCTCTAATATTACCCCCGGTCGGTGTGAGTTTGATGCCTCACCAGTAAAATGCCAGTCATAGCCTATTAATCAAAATTGATGGTAGACGAAAGTCGTCCCGTGAAGACCACCCATTCATAGTAAATTCCTGTAATAATAAGGATGATGCGTGAATGTCGGTCTGTAGTCTATGACGTTGGTGGATCAACACTACACATAGAATTCCACAGATTAGACTTCAGAATTACTATCACCATCTGTTAGTATTATCCTGTTTGTGTTTACATAAAAAAAATGTATATTTCGTTATCTAAGTACTTGTATTGTAAGAAAAATCATTCACAATATTCTAGAATAAATCCTGCTGAAAAAATATTGATTTCCAATTTATTATAAAAAAAAAACAAAGATCAAGGTTGTAAGTGTGAGCATATGTTTTCAGATTCTGCACTCTTCACACACTAAAGTTCCGCCAAACATATTTTACGTATTCAACTGAATACCAGGAATAAAAGGTCACAAGAGTTTTTTCTTAAATAAATTATAGCATCTTATCTTATTTTACTAAAAATAAATAAAAATAAAAAAGTAAGGAGACCGCAAAAAGTCACGACAAAATTTTCAGCTGAAAAATAATTTCGTAAATCAAGTTTATCACTAAAATGCAATTTATGTACAACTTATTTACATTTTAATGATATATTTACGTAATGTTATAAACTTACTATCTAAATAAATGTAATAATCCTGTTTGCTTATATTTCTATGTACTTTTAAAGATATTATACATAAGAGGACAGATACAATGCTTAATGTTTCACATGCTTTTCCCAAATAACTAATAGCTTGCTGCTGTTTCAACCGATTTTAAGTTTTATATAATTCTTTAGACCCATAATTCTAAAACATAATAATAATTTTGTTAAATATTCCTCAAATAATCATGCTAACATATTTTGAACATAATTTTAAATTATCTATAAGACCAATTAAAATAAAGATCCATTTTACTCATGTCATTTAATTTTTTTATATTTATTTTTGATGAATCCTTCAACTTTCAATGACGCGTCACGTAACATTCTATGTAGTATTTTAATGTGTTTATACACGCTGGAAACTGATTTCATTGAAGGCGAAACTGCAGTATTCAAGCAAATGACAGTGCTCATTGTGATGTATGTAAAAACAAGGTCGAAAGAATTTATATATTTAATATTTTAAATGAATTTCAAAGTGGATGCAAAAAAATTAACTAACATTATTATACATACTACTGTAGTATTTATTACATTTTTCATCTTTGATCCAAAGTGATGATTAGTATGTAAATGTGATCCATGTCAAAACAAGGTGAAACGTATTTGTTTAAGAAATATTTAGATTCATATCACTGCATTGGTATCAATCTAGCGCAAACACTTTTTTGATGCGACTCTACCGTTCGGTGATTAGAAGTCGGTTGCGCTTGTGTGCGGGGTCCTCCCCTTGTGAGAACGGCGAGCATAGAGGGATATTATGCGGATGAAGAGTAAGGAGTAGTGTATGCGCAAGTATCCCAGGGGTCCGGCGCAGTTATGACTGGAAGGGGCTAATCGTGGGAAGCGGCCACCGCGACGGCTCAGTCGATGTTTGCCAAAGTGTCGCGAAGGTCCTCCGTTCGACGCCTGCGCTGGTCGCTAGACATACCGAGTCAACCCTAGCCAACTAGTTGCCTTATCACGGCGATAGCGTGGGAGCAAAAGCAACAGGTAAGCCTCTTCTTATCAATGATAATGCTATAATAATACTACGTTTATACAATTGTCAGAGTGGTTGTCAAATATTGCTTCAACGTTCTTTTTCTTAAATTAAAAAAAAAGACATGTCTTGTATATAGTATTTAATTTCGTTTGTAAGAAATGCGATCATTTATTGCGAGCAGCAAATAAGAGATTTTATATCGGTGATATTATTTTAATAGCTTCATCATATTTTTAGGAAGTCTTAAATTGAAAAAAAAATACTTTGAAATAATGCGATTTTTTTATAGTATTTCATTTACTTTGTAAATAATGTGATTATTTATTACGAGCAACCACTAACTGGTGCCATATAGATACTATCTAATATATGTTAGTGCATTAATATGTTTGAATGATAATGTAAATCAAAGGTAAAAAAAGCTTTATTTCCTAAGTGATAGCTATAGTTATTTATAAATAGCTTGTGTAGTGTTTAGTTGTTTGTTGTGCTGTTTGATTTTCTGCCGATATAGCATCTTTTTATGATGAAATAAAAAACGCGCGCTCCGGTGACGGCCATTCGGTCGAGGTCTGAATAAAGATATTTTCTATTTTTTCAACGTTTTCATTTAAGTGCGTAAAATGAATAAAATATCATAAATATTTATTTAATTTACATATATAACAATCATAATTGCTTAAATATAATAATAAGCTCTTACTAAGTGAGATTATTTATTATGAATCCAAAATAACAACGTATACTTTGATATATAGATTTTTACAAAATATGCCATTCCAAAACCATTTTATGGAAAAATTAGATAAAATATCAACCTCCCTTCTATGTGATCTCTAGATGTGATGGATGATACAAATTGATCGCAGAAATGCACTGGAATTTTCTTTTTGAGTACCCACGCTCTAGCAATGATTTATGCTTCCATAGTTCATTCTTAGTAGAACATAATTTGCGATGCATTTATCTTTTCATACCTTATATTACTGATGACAAATAACTTATTAGTATTATATTCGATGCACTTATATAGTTCTAATTGTGGTTAAGTAATTTTTAAATTTTATACTTTCCAATCGAATTATTTTGGATTCGGAGCTTTCGTTTACCAAAATATTCAGTAAATCTATTTTAGTGAATAGACTGTACACGTTTTCGCGGTATTCTGAAGCTTGTTTCCACCGTTTGCTACGACGCGACGCTTACCTTCATTTTTGGGTGACCACCTGTAGATTTAATAAAAAATAATGCAAAATAAACAGTTGACGCGTATAAACGTTTTATAAGCTTAGCAAATATTAAATTATATTTTAGAACAATTCATGTCACTAACCATACGATTGGCTTAGTGATATAAAACCGGTATTATATGTGATACACGATGTCTCATTTAAAACATATTTTTATCATTTATTATTTTGTTAGAAAGTACAACATAAAATGCATAATACTCAAATAATTGCAAGGTTTTCAAAGTTTCATTAGAAATTAATATATATTTAAATAACACCGTGGGTTTTCACGGCCTGATTTGAAATAAATGCTTTTGAGTTGAGCCGTGTGTGTTAAATTTCTTCTAACCGATATTTCTACCGCCATTGTAGGGGTGTTCTCTAGGGTTGAAAATTTTTTCAACCCTGAGGAAGACTCCTGCAATAGCGGTCGAAATATCGGTTAGAAAAATTTACTACATACGGCTCAACTCAAAAGCCGCAATTACGTATATTTGTAAGTACGAAATAACCAATTTTGTTAAATATATAAGCAAGTGATAATTTGAAGAGATTTTATTCATTTATGCTCAGTTGGCAACACATTTGATTTCTCATAACAGTTTAACTAAATTAATGTTTTAAAAAATTAACAATAGTGATTGCTATTTAAAGATTAATTCAGAATGAACGTATAAAAAAAGTATGTGTCAATAATATTGTATGTGTGATGCACAGAAAGCGCGCCAAATATTGTCTACAAATGATATCACTCGTATTTTTATGAATATTAACTAACGGGTGTCAGTGAATATGGAAAATGTAAAAGTATTTTTCGATCATGAAATCTGCAACGGCTTAATTATCTAAACTATTGACGCAAAACTAATAATCGATTTTTACAGCTAAATTAATCAAAAGCAATTAACTTGGAAATTAACTAATGGAACGCCTATTTTAAAATGCGTAAACGATTACTTTGATAATCATTAAAGAATACTATAATTCGTTTGGTGTAAATTTGATCCATTACCTTTAAAATGACAGTCATAGCTTATTAATCAAAATTGGTGGTAGATAAAAATGGTGCCGTAAACACCGCCTACTCTTAGTGAATTATTTGTGTCCTCGTCTTGCATACTCCGGTCCGAAGTCTGTTAAGGGACCTCCATATATTCCACCCTTGGTCATGTCCAGGGGCTAGGTCCTCTTTCGGGGCAATCCAAGTATTCCCCTCAGTTGCGCTTCTCCACATGTTCAGCCGCAGGGCGGCCTCAGGTATCTCCAGTTCCGTTGTAGACTGTAGGAAACTTCTTCTTGATTTGAGCCGTGTAGTTATCTTTTGGTACCCAAACATAGGGTGGAGTGCGTCGTGGGTTGCTTTGGTGAGTTCCTTCTTGGTAGTAACTTCTCGCCGTATGTTTGGTGGGGCAATGCCCGAGAGTTGATATAGCTTTGATATTGGGGTAGGTTTTAGGCACCCCGTAACCACCCGGCACGTTTCATTCAGAGCAATATCCACTTTCTTGGTATGGGCAGACCTCGCCCATACTGGCAGTTTTACAGCGGACCGACTGAATGTGACTGCGGCGTGGAGCAGACCCTGTCACACCTTCTGGAGTGTGCGCTGTGCCCGAATAGCTGCACCCAGGAAGACCTGATGATGGCCAGAAGTAACGCCATCGACGTCGCCCACTTCTTGGCAGACAGGATCTGACCCTGTTGTAATATGTATATGAATGATGCGTGAATATCGGGCTGTAGTTCAATACAGTGCTTACCCATATGTAGTAACTTACAAAGCCTCATATAATCCACAATTGAGGTTTCTGTACTATCGAGTATGATATATGAGTATTCCGCTGTATGTGCTTACATAAAAAAATGTCTTAAGCTTACAATATTAAGCAATAAACATTGAAATATGAAAATTCAAATTTGTCTTTAGTTTATTCTTTTTCCATTCGAATTCATGTTCGAATTTTGAATATTTTTAATTTTTTACTGCTTTATAATACAACATATTTTATATATATATTTATTATTTACATAATTAGTGGGTGGAGAAATTTCTAATATATGTTAATGAGCAAATTTTCATAATGTTAAATATTCTGTAAGTAAATGTTATCAGTAATCGATAATTGCAACTGCCATTAAGTAATCATTGCTCAGTGGACTTTTTAATCTCCCATGTGACTAAGCACTAACACATTAGGATTTAAGTTCAAGCCTCTTGACTGAAACGATGCTATGAAATAATTATGTCGTATCAAAACAATTATTGCTACATGTTTAAACTAGGCTAAGATATTTGATTATATTAATGAATTTACTATTTTTTTCACTTTGTTAGATTAAAAATGTCATGTAACTCTTACAATGGTAAGGTTTATTTCTCTGAATGAATTAGAAAGGCAAAGCAGTTCTTTTTATACTTAAACAAATGGAATTCTATAGCATAATGTGTCATATCCACCATTTTGCGATTAGCACGACATTTCCCTGTTCCAGAACTTTCTAATGGTGTCATGTCGATATTTATATCTAGATACGTTGAGCACATGTAACAACACGTTGCTCCAGTCAATTCAAGTACATTATTTTATTATATCTACTTCGGTCAAGTACTTGCTATGTGCATTTTTTAATTTTTTTTCACCCACAAAAGGGGCGTTATCGCCCATGTTGGGAACTAAATATCCATATGCTGAGACATTTCTTTACTTAAGGTAACCAATGGGATTGTGGCTTATGGGTCTAGCCTTGTGTGACGAATTACTCTTTTCCAATATTTCAACCGCTATTGCAGAAGTGTTCTTCAGGGTTCAACCGGTCGAAATATTGGAAAAGAGTAATTCGTCACACACGGCTTAACCCAAAAGCCACAATACCAAATCTGGCCGTGAAAACCTAAGAAGTTATTTA
The DNA here is from genome assembly GCA_022606575.1 of Glossosoma conforme. Taxonomy (NCBI): domain Eukaryota; kingdom Metazoa; phylum Arthropoda; class Insecta; order Trichoptera; family Glossosomatidae; genus Glossosoma; species Glossosoma conforme. Next base: position 48,770 of record JAGTXR010000406.1, read on the forward strand.
AGGTTACCAACTTAACACCCGTTTGCAAAGACTTTTCTTAAGATTTGAAGTGAGTCGAGGGCAGTGTCTTCCTCACTTTAATCATTCTAAAAGAAAGTAGTTATTATAGGTTAGTCTATATAATTAAGAAATGTCTCTATATACGGGTCATATGACGGTTACCTTAAGCCAAGGAACGTACCTATATACTGGTGTGTTAGAGGGATGCAATAAAAGAGAAAATTATTTTCGTTGTGGCAATACTTATTTTTTCAATTTGAAGTATTTAATTTTTGCAGTGCTTACTATTTATTTAAGGGCAGGCCACCCAGGCATTTATTATACATATTTATTATACAACTGATAACATATAATATCACCGGCTATTGCATGATGTGCTAATTGTTTATGTTGAATCACTGAACATTGTTTATTTGCGAACGAATAAGTGGTTGCTGCGCCGACGAACATACTCATTCCAAAGTAAATATATACAGTCCACATAGTTTATCGCAAAAACAGCAAGCATCATAACCATATCCGCTGTCCTAACTGAAGCATCAGTACTTAATAACTGCCACCAAAAAGCTCTGTAAGCTGCCATGGTCGTCGTCCTATCCAATGACAGCTAGGCCTCTAATTTGAATAAAACGCAGCTTTAGTTTATGCCTTCTATTTTTTTATGCAAACGCATGCAGGAGAGCACAACCGATCAAGATCAGTGCACTGTAAAACATTCATCTACGGTGGCTGGACGCTGCATGCGGGAAAAACTAACTCACCTTAACCTAAGTCACAGACATGTAATTTTAACAACTTCTGTCAATTAGTAATTCTTATCAGATTTGATCAAACGAACGTTTTTGTATGTTAAATATATACTTGTATAGGTCCTCGTATATACTCAAGTCAATAAATCCATTCGCTAGAGTGTCATAGGAAACGAGCTGTACTTAAAAACGCATTTTATATTCGCGGTACTATAAACTATCTACTACTAGCTTTACGTTCCAGATAGACATACCCATGCTCGTACACATTATTTTCCATTCCAATTGGAATATGACTATTTGTAGAGTTTTGTCTAATTCCTAATTCATTTCATATGATGTTTAATTTGTTAGTTTTCGTCTCGATTACGAATTTAAAAAAATACTGAAAAAATCATGAAAAATATAAAACATTTTGTGTGGACTTTTTTAAATAGCGTTGCAAGCATCATTTTGAACACAACGCCATCTCTGTTTAAATAATTTTGAGTATTAATTTGAACTTAATTAAGAACTGAATTTAATTCAGCTTATTAGCACAACATTACTACAGTCGGTTAAGAGGCGAATGTGTAGCTGGTTGGGACATGTATTAGGGATGACGCAAGAGACCATAAACTTAACCTGCATTTTCTTCATGTGGGGAACTATACATAGAATGCACTAGCGGGAAGCCGGGCTGACATGGAATGCGGCATGGTCGATAGCGGCTGATAGAGGTTTTTAGTGGCAGAAAGCCGAAATGTTTGTGATGCTTGTTGTTTTTGCAATAAACTATAAAGACTGTATAAACTTTGAAATCAATTGATAATTATTTAATCGGCACAGCAACTGCTTGATCGTGCACAAATAAGCACTGTTTACTAACTATCCCGGCGAACTTCATACCATATTAGAATCAATAAATAACAAACCAATGAAAGTGACAACTTCCACTGTTGAAAGTAGGCCTCCCGCATGAGTTTCTATCCTGTTCGATCTTCCGCCCATTGCATTCTGGCTACTTCCGCAATTCTTATGATGTCGTCAGTGTATCTTGCAGGGGGTCGGCCAACGCTCCGTTTGCCAGTTCTTGCACGCAACTCGAAAACTCTTTTCTTCCCCATCAACCATAGTCTTTTCAACATACCAGTAAATGTCCTGCCCATTGTCAAACGAGTGTGCCTATTCGTTGAATAGCCTCCACTACTTGAGTGACAACTTCGCGTTTTAGATTAGATTTAAAAACACAATTTTGGATGGAGATTTTATTAATTCACCACAATGTGAACTGAAAAACATGAATAATTAATTGTTTTTAAATTTACCGAATTACACGTTACAGTTGTCGGTACTGTTACTGAACCGATTATTTGGTCCCAAGATGATGACGTCAGCTGAATGGTAACGTCGGAGTAAAGTTTTTTTTATTCTAATTTGACTAACGATATTTTATAGTCTTATGAATGTATATATCAAATAATTATATAAAAAAAAACGTTTTAAACAGATACATTTTTTTATGTTATCGCATGCAGGAGAGCACAGCCGGTCAAGACCAGTGCACTCTATGACGCTTAGCATTTCAAAGCTTAGTGGTGGCATTAAGGAAGCAACATTTGGAAACTGCCAGTTCTTGGTCGAAACACATTAATCGTGTATGGTCGTTCGGCAAGTGCAAGACGATTTTTCGGTTGTTAGTGGGTGCAAGAGGAATTAGTTCTTTAAGTTCCGAAGACAGCAACCGTAGTATTAACGGTAGAAAACACTGAACCAATCTTACGCCTGTGTTCCATTGATTGCAGGTTAGACGTAAGATTGTCATTGTTTATCAAAAAACAAAACAAATGGCTCTTCTTTAAGCTAAGTCAATTAAGTTAAGAAGGCGTTTTGGAGCTCCAATCCAAAGGTGACTGCCGTATTCAAGGATAGGTCGAATTTCTCCTTTATATAGAAGAATAAGTTGCATATCGTTGAAATTCCTTAGTGATCTATATATACTTAGTTTTTTGGAAGCGAGACCGGCTTTACATTATACTATACCGGCGATCATAGCTCAATGGTCAAAGCGTTTGGTTTGCAAGCCAAAGGTCGTGGGTTCGATCCCCGACGGAGATTGAAAAAAAAAGGATTTTTAATCGATTTCTGAGCTCTAAAATACGTTTGGTGTGAATTTGATCCATCACCCGTAAAATGTCAGTCATAGCCTATTAATTAAAATTGGCGGAAGACGAAAGTCATCCCGTGAAGACCACCCATTCATAGTAAATTCCTGTAATAATAAAGGATGCGTGAATGTCAGGCTGTAGTCCATGACGTTGGTGCATCAACACTCCACATGCAGTGTTTAGCCATATACAGCATGGTAAGCGTCATAGAATTCCACAAATGAGACTTCAGAATTACTATCACCATCTGTCGGTATTCTCCTGTATGTGTTAACAGTTTTCGTCATTTTCCGCCAGACAGCGCCACCCGCTGGTCTCTGTTCGCGCTGTTGAGGATTGCAGCGCGGGCGGACGCTCAGACACTATGGATCTAATTACAACGAGCAACAATCGCACTCGCATCACCCGCACTCAGGGGTTGCCAAGCTGAACGTCCCCAGAACTATCACAATAATCTTAGAAATTATATAATAATATATCTTGCGTCAGTTGATACACATACAGATTCAAAACAAAACACTGCCATATAAGATGTTTCTCAAATCAAAGTAGGAGGGATCCGAAACCTTGCTCAATAATTATTTTGCTCTAACGCTATGTCCACTCGGCCACTTAGGGCGCCTCATAAAGAAATTAATATGTACTAACATCCTCCTCTCTCAAAAATGGGAGTTATTAAGTCGCGTGAGGGCAGGATGAGGAGCAGGTCAGCAAACAAACACTATCTTCTAGAAGCACATTGATTATATTTACTTAAAACTTAACAAGCTTTTGGCCAAACGGTAGCATACCGCTGGCCGCAACGCGTACCTTGCCTCGCTAAAGGGTGGGGACCGACTGACGATCTCCGCGCTGTCTCGGCTTCCGCTAGCGCCACGAGCGGTGGTATTTTAACTAACACACCCGTTAGTGGAACCGTCCAAAATGACAACGCGGAGCATCTAAATGCACGACAAGCGACACAAAATAAGAGACGAAAGATCGTATATCGAGGTTTACGGTAACAGTAAGCAAAGACTACATAATGCTGATATCAGTTCATATTATATAAATAATAGTTTTTTTTAGAAATAACTATTTTTAAAAAAATGACAGGTGATCGTGCACCAAATTCGTGAATGTTCATGCTTAGTTTTTCTATAACTCCCTGCTAATGTATTAAACATATACAGAACATGTCACGTTTATGTCTAGCCTGCAATATTCAGCACATAGATGTAAGATTGGTTCACTTGGTCTTTTCTATCGTTACCACCACGGTCGTTGCTCTTCTGAACTCAAACAATTAATTTATCCTGCACTCTACCAATCGGAGTGCTCGGCGCAGTGACAGTCACTACCACCGTCTCAGTCTCTGCCTGGGTGTCGTGAAGTAAGCAGAATGTTTCATCCCGTGCAATGGACAAAATTTTGACAGTTTTTTATGTGAAATAAATGTCAAAGTGCTTCTATCTACCGTCGCTTTGCTTAGATCTTGTGTGTGAATAATAGTATGAATTATGTATTTTAGATAGCAGTGTCGTAATTTTTCACGGATGTGAAATTTTCCCACGTACTTCGTAGTTAGCAATGGGTTACCAAAGAAGACAAATCGAGACACGCTGTAGCATACTAACTTCACAACTTTTAGTCTGAGCTGATGCACCGAGAATCACAAGAAGGCCTTTAGCCACTCTTTAACAAGTAGATTTCGGCGTGCGTCCAGTATCGGGTCTTGGTCTCCAAAAAATCAGGACGGGATACGGAGGGTTTTCACAAAGCGTGGATCTGGAATTTGTAGGAGCACTAGGGATTGATGGATCCAGTTCAGAAAAGGAGGATCCTAGGATAGGGCCGCGCTTTGACTCCCCTGCCGCAGAACAAATAGCCCCGCGTCTCGCCTTCAGGATGGCGCTGGAATCCGGGGCTATTCCTGGCACCGCCGATACGCGCCCTGCTCAATGAGACGTCAGGCATGCGAATAAAAACACTCTGATCTCTGTGCAGAGGCCCTTTGTTCCGACACGGAGACAGTTCGATCACAGGACGGTGCTTCTCACCTGATAATTATTGTGATGGCACACATCTAAATACACCCACAGTGATGAACTCACGTGTCGATTATATTGCGCTTGTCATTTTAAGCATAGCTAAATTAACTCCTCTCGGGGTTGTGCTGCTTTCTACGATCATAAGTTTAAAGTCTCGAAAACGTCAAGCTAATCATTCTATATCTGTTGACGTCTCTTCAAATCCTCGGGCTTCTGTCTTGGAGGTCGATAACCGTATATGCTACCAGGTGGACCATCGGGTGCAGAGATGTCTTGAAACGAGGCATGGACAATAACAACTGACAGACCTTAGTGATGGAAATTTGTGATAACAATATGTTTCAGACATAGAATGGATATGAGACGATATGCTCGGGAACGATATACTAGCAGATAGATCTTAAGGTGCTGAGATTTATTGAGATGTTAGAGTGGCAGCTGACAGAACTGAGGCAATTTGTGATGATGTTTCAGAACTGGAAATTATATGGGAAGAAAAAAAATATCTTCATTATTGCGGGTTGGTGTTATCCACGCATCGTCCAATAATGTCAGCGATTTAACAATTACAGGCGGACCTCGACTTTCGTACATGATTGGTTCCTGAAAATGTGTACGAAGGTTAAATGTCCGAAAGTAGAGGGATGTAGAAAAAAAACCCCAAAACTTGTACTTTAAGCTCTTAACTGCCGGCAGGTACATGTATGGCGGTACCCAGCACGCCGCGAATTTTACAACAAAAATAAAATCTCTAAACACATCCTTATTGAAATTGTAATAAAGTTTATTTATAAAACTTACCAAATAAATGAAGAGCGCGCCAGTCGTACAGTCACTTATCCAGAATCATAAAATTAATTGTTCATTGTGCATTGTTGATTGTTCATTTAAAACGGCGCCTCTTAAGATGTAATTTTTGTATGAGCGGCGCTCCGTTCACAGAAAATTATGCGTCTTAAGACGCTTTTGGCAGTTAAAGGGTTAAAATGTTTATTTATCAAAAATTACAAACTAAGTACGTAGTAAATAAAAATTATATTCTCTTAATAAACTTGTCAAGGGATAATTGTATTTTACTACTTTTTTTCTTTTCTTCATAGAGAATTCTGTAACATGCAGTACTATTATGGATCGCCCTACGCACTTGAGATATGCGTTCTCCATTGGGATCACATTTTTCCATAATATTCAAAAATGTCTCGAGATGCGTAAAAGCTTCGTTCATGTTTTTTATTGTTAAGGTCTTGATGATTTTTTCTGGTTCTTCTTCCTCACTTTCAATTTGTATACTATTTTCGTTCTCTTGTCAGTCCATTAGAAATTCATTAGTCAAGGGTTCAGAATGAGATTCAATCATCTCATTAACATCTTCAATGTTAACATCTAGGTTTAGTTTGTTCATTAGGTGAACTATTTCAAGTGTGATGGTTTCCGGAGTTTCATCAAAATTAATGAAATCACTCACCATTTGTGGGCATAGTTTCTTCCATGAACCTTTCATTGTTGACTCTTTTATTTCAGCCCATGCGTCTCCAATATTGTTTATTGCGTTCCATATGTTATAATTCTTCCAGGAAACTTTTAATGTGGGCCCATCTTCCATGTCAGTTGCCTTGATGGCCTGATACATTATCGACCGCATATAATATCTTTTAAACGTAGCTATCACCGTTTGGTCCATGGGTTGTATGAGACACGTAGTATTGGGGGGAAGAAACACAACATTGATTTCTGGGTATAAATTTTGTAGAGAATTTGGGTGTCCTGGAGCATTATCTAAGATTAATAATGCTTTAAATGGTAAATTATTTACTTCACAATAATGTTTTACTGCTGGTGCGAAATGTGAAGTGAACCAATCTTTAAATATTAAAGCCCAGGCTTTTTTATTGGATTTCCAAATGACTGGAAGCAATTTTTTATCTTTCCCTTTCAGTGCTCTAGGATTTTCTGCTTGATAAACTAACATTGGCTTCAATTTTAAATCACCAGCTAAATTTCCACTAAGAAGCAATGTCAATCGGTTTTTAGAAGGTTTATGACCAGGGGCAACTGATTTGTCCTTTGATAAGAATGTACGATTAGGCATCTTCTTCCAAAATCAACCAGTCTCATCTGCATTGAATATTTGACTAGAGGTATATTCTCCATCTTCAATAATTTTGGGCAATAACGAAATAAAGTCTTTTGCAGCATCTTCATCCGCATCAGCTGATTCTCCAGTGAATTTAATATTGTGTAAAGAATACCTTGTTTTAAATTTTGAAAACCAGCCGTTACTTGCATGAAACACCGTGTTAGAATCTTCGTTTAGTCTAGCCTTCCAATCTTTATGCAAACCAAGTGCCTTAGCTTGAATCATTGAAGTGCTCATAGGGATGTTTTCTTGATTTTGATTACTTATCCAATAACACAAAGATTTCTCCATTTCCTCCATCACTATGCCGTGCCTTTTGGAAATAATTTTTGATGTTATATTTCCAATTTTTTTTACATAATCTTTAATTTTATCTTTATTTTTTAATATCGAATATATCGTAGACCTTCTTATATCATACGAACGGCCGATTGAAGCATAAAACTCTCCATTTTCAGAGCGTTTTATTATATCCATCTTCGTTTCTATTGTATGAAGTTTATGGGTTCTTGATTTTTTTTAACAATATCTACTTCACAGTTTTTTCGTTTCTCACTCATGTTGAAACGGGTAGGAAATAATTAAAACAAAACTCGCATAACAATGTACCCGCACGTGCGCTGATAGACAAGACTAAAAGTATCGAGGTCAGACGGGGGTTTTGACAAATTAGTACATACAAACGCACGTTCGGACTCGCTCGCGCTCGTATGTTAATGCATATGTGCGAACAGAACCAAACATTTTTCACAGTACGGACCTCGTTCATGTTCATTAAATAGTGCGACATGGAAACACCTGCGCGAAAACAATTTTTTTTTAAATTTTCGCCAAAGAATAAAATAAAAATATTTTTCAAAAATGTACGAAATAGCGAATTGTACGAAAGTCGAGGTCCGCCTGTATTGTTTTTTTCATTTTTAAATTTATTTGTTAAATCTATCTTAGGCCTTATGACAAAAAGTCATTTTTCAATAATATACTAAAACTTGGAAGCAGGGTTCTATGAAATAAATAAATAAATAAATATAAAACAAAGGGAATCACTGCTGTGGTTTTCACGTGATAGATTTTTATCAGGCACTATTGTGTTATTTGTGGCGAAATTATATACTTGAATAATAATTCGGTAAATTCCACCAAAAGTGGAAAAATCCCACCAAATTGTATTCAGAGATTCTTGTAAAGTTTTAAAGTTCTCTAGCGCCCTAACCGTTTATCTAACGACTAAACTTTATAAATAGAAATCGTAGCAATTTTATAAATTTACATTGTAGAAAATTTCACTTTAAAAATTGTTTTTTTTTTGGTAAAAACTTAAAAAAACACTTTTTTTATAACATTATACAATTTCCACGCTTATTTTTATAATATTTCAATTATGATGATTCATCTGAATAGTCCCACGTTCTATTCACTACAAAATATTTGAATCCTTGACCTTCTAGTCACTAGTGCATTCGATTGTACTGATGGATACGTTTACTTTTACTAGGCAACACTTGCATCAAAAATTTCACAATCATCATCATCATCATCAGCTTGTATCCGTCTACTGTTTAACGTAAGCCTCCCGCATGAGTCTCCATCCTCTACGATCATCCGCCTTCCGCATTCAGGTCACTCCCGCTATTCTTTTTATGTCATCAGTCCATCTTGCAAGGGGTCGGCCAATGCTTCGTTTGCCAGTTCTTGGGCGCCATTCCAATACTTTTTATCCAAATCGACCGTCGTCTCTTCGACAGATATGTCCTGCCCGTTGCCACATGAGTGTGCCTATTCATTGGGTAGCATCCACCACTTGAATTCTTCTGCGTATTTCCTCGTTTCGGATTCTATCTTTTAGCGACACTCCGAGCATGGATCTCTCCATAGCACGCTGGGTGACCTTTATCTTATGGGTAAGACTTGCTGTCAGATTCCACGTCTCTGCTCCGTAAGTTAATACAGGGCGGATGCATAGGTTAAACGCCTTAGTTTTTAGACATTGCGGAATTTTCGCTTTGTTTACAATATTTATTTATTCGAAATACAAAGGATTTAAGAATTAAATGAAAATCCCAAGAAAATAATTTCGAGTACGCATGCTCATTAATATTTTGAAACAAGTTTAAAAAACAAATACAAAAATATATTAAATCAAAGAAAAATGACTGCTTTTATTGATAAAAAATCTTTTTTGAATTTGTGAAAAAAAAACCATGAAATTTTTATATCTAGAAATTTATATTTATAAATCTACTAACAATCTAGAAACATAGTTTTGAAAAATAAGTATCATATATAATCAGACATTGAATTTAAATAAATGGCTTTAACCCTTTCATTTCAACTCGGTTTGAATACAATATACGCTGTCAATTATAAAACTAGTATTTGAAGCATAAATGTACTTATCTGGTAAATTTTCATATATCACATTGGTTCTTGTATCCTTTAGCTATCAGATGATGCATAAAAAACTATTCTAAGAAAGTAGCAAAACGATATATCACGTCAACCGATGTCAAAGGTCGGGGAATCTTATGACGGCATATGCTGACAACCGATGCGAAAGGGTTAAATTTCTTAAAGTTATCAGGCTTGACTCAGTTCAAAGAAGAGCAATTCGTTTGATAAACAATGACACCCTTACGTCTAATCTACAATCAATGGAACACAGACGTAAGGTTGGTTCTCTTAGTCTTTTCTACCGTTATTACCACGGTCGCTGCTCTTCGGAACTTAAAGAACTAATTCCTCCTGCACCCACTCACAGCCGACAAACTCGTCTTACACTTGCCGAACATCCATACACGGTTAATATATGTCGACCAAGAACTGGCAGCTTCCAAAGTTCCTTCCTTAATGCCACCGGTAAGCTATGGAATGCTCTTCCAGCGTCTGTGTTTCCTCCTTCCTACAATCTGGATCTCTTCAAGAAACAGATAAATATACACTTGCAATCTCCCCAACCCACACACAAACACGAACACAACACACGTTTCCCGCATGCAGCGTCCAGCCTCCCTGGCTGAGCGTCATAGAGTGCACTGGTCTTGACCGGTTGTGCTCTCCTGCATGCGTTTACATAAAAAAAAAGGCGGTGAAATTAGTCAATGTGAATGAAATGAACAATGGTACTCGTATATGTTATGTTATGTTTTAATCTTACACCTATTGTTTATTTTTCTCTTATGAACTGATAAAATAAACGATCTTTGTGATTATTTTTTGACCCTTTGCTCTGTGTTAACAAAATGTTTGTAGGTGGTCTGAGCAAAATAAAAGATTATCTGATATTATGGAATTCTGACAACAATTAACGATCAAAAAAAGCTAAATAATTACCAAAAACCATTTTTAATTTATTGTTTTTAATTATCAAACTTATGCCGGGATTTCAGATCCAGATTTTGTTAAAAATTCTCTAATACAAGTCTTAACATAATACACAATTATTATATGTTAAATTATTCACAGATAACACCGTTGTATTTATTTAAGTTTTGGTCCACATAAGCCACTTGGCCTTCGTGTGTAAATACGGTATTTTATATATTCTTAATGACAAATTAATGGTGTCACGACCTATCGTTCCCGGTGAATTCGTTTAACGACTCATCGGTAACGACTTGGAGCGCAATGGAGTCCAGAGATTCATAGGTCTCGTTAACTAAATAACTCAGGTTAGGTATAGTTATATCAGCTGCCACTGTCCATTCCTCGTTCTAGGACATATATGGATGTCCGAATACTTGTATATGGGGTTGCTGTAATATCCATGGTATATTTTTAAGTGATTCATTAAAGAAATCAAATGATTAGCTCGACGCTCCTTAGGCTTGAACCATTTGCTCTTAAGAGGCGACTCAACCCGATAATATGTAAATAGTAAGTTTATACACGTTGAAAACTAATAAAGCTTTAAATGAAAACGAAACTTTGGTATTACTGAAATATATATATATATATATAATTTATATACTCTGAAATAGTATATAAAGTTTCAATATGAAGGATTATGTTATGATTTGCCTACGTTATAAAATGTTGTAATAAATTTGATTTTGTTGTGTATTATTTAGAAACATTGATATAAGAAGAATAGCGGGAGTGACCTGGATGCGGAAGGCGGAGGATCGAAGAGGATGGAGACTCATGCGGGAGGCCTACGTTCAACAGTGGACGGACACAGGCTGATGATGATGTTTTACAAACAACATAACCTAACCTCTGTTCAAGTAGAAATGCTAACAACTTTAAGTAGCATCCATTTATAAGGAACGAAAGTACTTAAACCTATGTAGTTGAGCTTTGATCCAATCGCAGAAGTGTTCTTATCAAACCACGCCTTTCTTCGACCCAATATCTTTTAGATCCTCACCTGGCGCGAGAGTGAATCGGAATTTTGGGAATTGCAATAAAATACTTGGTAAACATTTTCGTCTGCTGTAAGAGACAGACGCTTCAGAGGAACGCAGTCGAATGGCAATCAATGTTTTGAATTACATCAAATCGGCATTATAACTATTAAAACGTTTCACGATTATTTAATAGTTTCTTTTTATTATATATCATTTTGCAAAGGTTTCCTTCATGAATTTTCAGTGTCATTCAGAATGTGATGCATTCGGTTACAAATATGCATTAAAAATCTATGTTGCAAAATACATAAAAGTGATCAGTTTTCGTGCATATTTATGTATAATTACAGTTATTTCGGTAAGTGAAATGATAAACTTTTTTGTACAAGTGCATATTAATTGAAGTAATGGAATTCCGTCTACAATTATTTTATTTTATATTATTAACGGCCTAGGCCAATACATACGGTTTAAAATAGAAAATACAATAAATGAAATGGTAAAACAGAACAATATAATGGCTAAGACAATACATTTGGACAAAACATGAACATGAGTAAAAAAACAGATCTAGTACATTAGTAGAGGGATCTGCGAAATGCTGGAAGGTCCACCCCGAAAAAGTCCAAGTCACTAGAGGAGTTAACCAGTCTACACATTCTTAACATAGGAGAATAGAATCCGTAGTTGGTTTTGGATGTCCTTACATGTAGCAGGTACATTGAACGTTATCGATCAATCCTCGTTTCGGATTCTATCTTTTAGCGACACTCCGAGCATGGATCTCTCCGTAGCACGCTGGGTGACGTTTATTTTATGGGTAAGACTTGCTGTTAGATTCCACGTCTCTGCGCCATAAGTTTATTTCTGGAAGGATGCATTGGTTAAACGCCTAAGTTTTAAGTTGTTGTACGGTTATGGGTGGGTACAGGAGGAATCGTTTTTTAAGCTTAGAGCAACGCTCATTGTAATAACGTTAGAAAAGACCAACCTTACAAGAATCGGAGGTTAAAAATGAAGATATATTCATAAATTACAGATCGTATTTTTTTTGACGTTATTTATAAAAAAAAAACTATTATTCTTGTACATTATTTCACAGGTTTAACAAAATATATATTAACCAAAATGAACCTAACCTACATGTCATAAAATAAAAATATTTATATATTTTTTTCTGACCGAAGTTGATTCCAATTCTGACCAAAACTTGATTTATAGTCTGACCATTTATTGTGTTTGCAATCATTATCAGTTAACGCATTTATTTTGTATCTTTGGACCAACTGACACATATAGTTGCCTCAAATTGCCGCCACACATTTCTGTCAGCTCCGTTCCAGAGTATCTGTCTATGCGATGTAATGATATTTTATGCTATTGCCCTGGGCAACATTAGTGTATATTGTGTTTTTAATCGGCATTTTTAAATTTTGATTAACGGATATTAGGACTGATTAGTTCTAATGAGCGGATCGACACAAGCGTAGTCGTCTGTACATAAAACAAGTCATCTTCCTGCGCTTAAGATGGCGACGCCGCAAAGATAGAGAAAGCTACGATATTCCCCGTGAAATATACACAGCGAATTTCTTCTAGTCTGGCTCGTGTACAAAAGAAAATGTATAAATATTATATGTAAATACATACAGGAGAATACCGACAGATGGCTAGAATAATGCTGAAGTCTCATGTGTGGATTCTATGACTCTTATCATGTTACATATGGCAAAGCGCTGCATGAGGAGTGTTGATCCACCAACGTCATATTGCCCGACATTCATGCATCATCCATGTATTATAGGAATTCACTATGAATGGGTGGTATTCAAATGACGACATTTGTCTACCACCAATTTTGATTAATAGGCTATGACTGACATTTTACGGGTGAGGGATCAAGTTCACACCAACCAGGGTACATTAGAGCTCAGAAATCGATTAACATTTTTTTTTTATCTCCGTCGAGGATCGAACCCACGACCTTTGACTTGCAAAGCAAACGCTTTGACCATTGAGCTATTCCCGCCGGCATTATACTAATTTGTCGATATTTACTATTATTTGATTTCGTCTCCGTATATTAGAGACACTCCCCTCATAGCAATCTGCTCTACACTATAACCAATATTTTGATATTAGTCAATTTATTGAAAGTCTTACTATATTTGTGACCCGCCACTCCCGCTGTGAAGGTAACGCATGCTGGGCTTTTTTGAGTGATAGTCTGCCAGTATACTCGTAATATTATGAAATTTCGTTCGCTACGATCAAAATAAAAATTCCCGTCTATTACAATTTAGATGTTGAAGATGCACCACGTTCTGCAAGGCCAGTTGAAGCTAGTGAAGATACAATAAAGGCAATAATTGGTGAGCAGTGAGTGTCAACTCACTGCTCACTATAACACTGCTCACTATATATATATATAACTAATATAATTATATATATAATCGTGTCGGAAACAACAGGGTCAGATCCTGTCTGCCAAAAGTGGGCGACGTCGATGGCGTTACTCCCGACCATCATCAGGTCTTCCTGGGTGCAGCTATTTGGACACAGCGCACACTCCAGAAGGTGTGACAGGGTCTGCTCCACGCCGCAGTCACATTCAGTCGGTCCGCTGTAAAACTGCCAGGCTTTCATTTATGACCTTGTCTTGTATACTCCGGTAAAATTAATCATGAAAATTAAATATTCCATAGTAGATATGCAAAATTTTAATTATTTTATTCACATCCTTGAAAACAATTTTACAAAAATATTGATTAAAACAATGTTTTAAAAAATATATAATTTCATACGTTTTAAAATAATTCCTGTCCGTTATTTTCCATATCAACTGAAACGTTTGCGTGACCGTATACTATCACGCAAGTACTAAGAGAAGTGACAAAATATTTATAATGATTTATTACATTTGTAAAACTATAGCGTTATCATATAATAATAATGTTTTTTCTTGATATAATATATGCATATATTCATTAAAAATACTTACGTTTCTTACATGCTATAATGTTTCGTAAGTACAATTATGTCTCGTTTCTTAAAGATTAAATAAGGAAACATATCTAGATTCAATTCGCTAAATAACTGCTATAAAAAAATGTACACACTGCAGATGCATTGTGCCTAATAATATAATAATGATGATACAATCGATCCTTAATCGAATATCGTGAATAGTTCCGAGATTTAGCGAGGCCCTTGTTAACGTATTAGCAGTCAGTGTTTTTCAATGTTTTCAGCATTCACTTTGAGATCCATTATAAATTATAAATATTCATTTATTTACCTTGTTTTTACATGAATCACGTAAGATAAGTTCTCTATTAGGAGACTGTAGTTTCGACTAACTCGTAGCCTTTCTCAATCCTTCTCTTGTTAAGAGATAACTGAGCTGCAATACAACGGTGGCTCAACTCGTTCACAAAGACAAAACATTTTTTTGACTGGAATCCAATGCATTTAATATTCAGTTATTTAGTACGTCAATTTTGAACATTACATCATTTGAAAAAAGCTGTAATATGAGGCTACAAATTTCATGTAAAGCTCATGACCGCTATAGACGTCATACACAGTGAATTGGTTAAAAAACTAAGTCGGGAGTTCCACCAAGGAGTTGATACGATATGTGAGATTTCCTCTATGTTCGCTTTGCTTGGTTTTGGCTCTTTGCTGTCTGTTGGCCGGCAGCTGTACTTGCTGCAGGCCGGTGCCCCTGGATAACTAGTTTTGCAGGGACGGCCTCTATCCCCAGGCCTTGTGTCATCGCTACCGGACAGAACCATGCCTCTACCTCCTTCCGTGCACGACAACTCATCATCTAGCGACTTCTGCACATACTCATCCCCTGATAACACTCATCACAAACCCTTAAAATCAATCTCATGACGGTATCGTACGAAATGATGAAGCTTTGCTGTGCATTCTCGGCGATCAAAGATCACTTGAAAGCGAGAAAGTTGTGAAGTAAAATGTTTAATAGATAAATAATATATATTATACCTTGTTTTAACATGAATAACACTGAGTACTGCTGATTCACTGTTATAAACTTACACGTTAGAACTATGAAAAATTAATTGATGATGAAACTGTGGTTTTCCAGCAAGTGATCAAACAGTGTTCAGTATGATCCATGTTAAAACAAGGTATGATGCATTTATCTGTTTGATATTGGAATGGATCACAAAGTGAATGCTTAAAATATTAATAAGTATAATGCGATGCTTAGCTCTAAATTGAAACTATAACTTGAAAACATTTCGAATTCGGAAATTAAGATCTTGAATTCCTACAATCGATACAGTCAAATTTAAGTTTGTAGTTGATTCGATGTCTGATGTCACTGATGTCAGGTATAATGTTATACTCAACTCCACCAGATATATGTGAAACTTTCGAAAGCTTTTCTGTGCTTACTTGCTTAATATTTCGCGGTTGAATAAGACATCTTAGATTTTTAATTATCACTTAAGTAAAATCAAGGTGTGTACTTAAATATATGTGTGTTTTCTGTGAAATAAGATGTGCTCTAGTTTTATCAGAAATGTATAATAACATCTTGTGTAATATAAATAACTCTATATATAAATAAGATATATAAATATAAATAATTATATAAATATAAATAATTATATATAAATAAGATGCGAAAAGGGCGTGAGTTTTTCAATACGTGCTTGGAAACATCTTGGATTTGAAGAATCGATTTAGTCAAATCAATTTATATTGTTGACGTATCAGACTGCATAATGTGTGATGATAACTCTTGACTCATCGTGGATTGTTTAATGTTTATCAGTTAAAATGGCAATAGATAACATCTTGGATTCGTATAATCAAGGTTTATTGTTGACGTGATGTCAGTGGAACAATGTATCTCTAGCTCTATCAGACATATAACTGCATTTTGTGTAATGATAACTCTTGACGTACTTTTTTAATGTTTCACAGTTAAACTGATATTAGCTAACATCTTGGATTGGTATATCAGTTGAACTGGTATTAGATAACATCTCGGATTGGAATCGGTTTATCCGAATCAATACTTATTATTGACGTTATGTCTGCGGAAAAATGTGATACTATACTCCAGCTTTATCAGACTGTATCTTGTATAATGGCATTGAGATGGCATATTGGATTGTTTAATTTTTCACAGTTAAATGGGCATTAGATCTTGGATTTGGATTATTGGTTAAGTCTAATCAACGTTTGCAGCTGAATCTGTGTGTGTGTTGCTTGATCGGTTGCTGTTCGACCTCTGGCAGGTAATCGCTTGAAGAATCGAAGACGCATGTCGCTATCGGGCACCTTCTCCACGCGCTGACCGGTGGCCGGCCCGTTACGGCAAGTGCCGAGGTCGGAGGCTTCACACACAGCAGACATGAGCACTCAAAACACCGCAGCTCCAAACTCTCATAGCCAAACCAACATCATCATCATACCACACCTGCTCCCCTAACTGGAGCATATGGCATTCACGAACTGCCGCCACAAAGCTGTCACCCGACATAGTCCTCGCCTCATTTCATGCAGCTCCACCAAATACATCATATGTGTAGTTCCCTGTGGAGGCATGACTCGGGGGGTTGAATTTGATCCCTCACCCGTAAAATGGGAGTCATAGGCTATTAATGAAAATTATCTGTAGTCTATGATGCTTTGCGTTCAACACTCCTTAGCCATATGTGTCATGGTAAGCGCCATAGAATCGAAATATGAGATATCTGCATCACTATCACCATCTGTCGGTATCTCCTATATGAATATGTGTTTCATTAATTTCTCCATGTCCACTCCCTAAACTGGAGCATATGGACATCGCGCCACCTTGGTCCTCACCTCATCCCATATCAGCCCCGCTGCGTCCAATTAAATTATATGTATAGTTTCCGACGGTCTTCAAGAACGGTGCGTGCCCGAGTGGTTAAAGAAAACGCAGCTATAATTAATGCTCTCCTGGGGCATTCTTAAAACGTGTCTCTACCAGGCCACTTTAACCTCTTGATCGACTGTAGTACGGAAGGCTGCCTTGTCCGCTCTCTCACCTCGTCATTCCTCCATAAAAATATAATATCTGCCATTATTGCATCGATCACTCATTTTTCTTAGTATTGTCAATATATTCTACACATTTCATGAAAACTTTACAATACAAGTATATATATCGTTGTTTTCTCTTGTAAATATGTTTAATTTAAAAAATGATATTTCATTTATCAATTAGAAAGACTGACTTTGGTTGTTATGTAAATTTAATGAATTTTGACAAAATAATCAAATGCGTCACAGAGTAAAGCCGTTCGCTCAGTTAGAGTGTTTCATTCCGCGGCCGTAAGCACACTCCCACGACTCGGCGACTGGTCGGAGTTGACTCGGACCTGAACAGCTAATTTTTTGTGTCGGCCGCCAAGTCCGCGGCCTCGAGCTAAAACCCGGCATCTCGCCTCATTCAGCACACTTGTGCTCTATCCGCCATCAGACATCACTCGATGGATCAACGTCGTAGTGCAGAACGCGGACATCGGCCGCTGTACCCTTTACATATGTGATCCAATGCGTGCATCAAAGATCTGGGCTTAACACAAGTAACAAAGTTAATCTTTCCAATTGACACACAAAATAACATATTATATTTATTTTTACTTTTATGCGCATACAGACATATACGACATACAAACGTTAAATATTATTATATGTCTAGATACGATGAAAATAAAGGTTTTCTGAAATGAAAAGCTATTGACATAATTTCAATTTCAATTTATTTTTTCTTTCGGAAACATTACAAATAACAATATTTAATTCATTTCTGAAACAGGATAAAAAAACAATTTATAAATAACACAATAATAATACAATGATTTAAAAAAAAAAGTCCCGGAGCCCGCTAAACAGAAGACTCCACGAAATTACTTTGATAAATAAATTCGTGGAGCTCATGTCGAAACTGGGCTTCTCTCAAGTGGAATATATCAATATTCGAGGCGATATCGGTATATATATAATGGTAAAAAGGAGTGAGTAACGAAACAATGGCAGACATTTTTTTTACGTAAGCACACGTCGCTCACCATGTTACATACGGCTAAAAGCTGCGGGTGGAGTGTTGATCCACCAACGTCATTTATGCATCATCCCTTATTATTACAGAAATTTACTATGAATGTGTGGTCTTCACGGGACGACTTTCATCTAACACCAATGTTCAGTAATAGGCTATGATTGGCATTTTACGGGTGAGGGATCAAATTCACACTAACCGGGTCTTAGAAATCGATTAAAAAACTCTTTTTTAATCTCGTTTTTTAACGCCAACATCATTGACTAGTTTCATAGACAGTTTCGCCTTCAATGAAAGATTCATCAGTTCTCCACGTATATAAACATACGTCACCATCATCATCGTGTGTCCGTCTACTGTTGAGCGTACATGAGTCTCCATCGTTTTCGATCCTCCACCCTCCGCATCCGGGTTACTCCCGCTATTCTTAGCCTCCACTACTTGAGTTCTTCCTTGGATATTCTTGTTCCGGAATATATCTTTTAAAGACAAACATCTCACGGATCTCTCCACGGCACGTTTAGTGATCTTAATTTAATCGGTATGATTGAAATGCTGTTAGATTCCACGTTTTCGCTCCATAAGTTAACACAGATAATTTGTATTAGTTAAACGCCTTGGTTTTATGACATTGCGAAATTTTCTCTTCATTAATGTACTGCTGAATTTAAGTTTTTCAAATGCTGCCCATCCCGGATGTCTATGGAATGTAAAAAAACATGTTAAAGTAAAGTAGGAAGCATTTACCTATATTATTTAATAGTTTAGTATTACAAGTTTTGCATGGAGGCCGAATGTTTGGAGGCTCCGCAGGTGTCCGCCTGAAGCGAGAGTCGAGGCAGGGACTGCGAGGCTACTTTACACTCTGCATTTGAAACACAGTATCCGTGTTTCCTGCAAATACAAATCGTATCGGCCTAGAAACAAACAATTTAATCACTTCTAAATTACGATATAAATTTATTTATTATACAAAATTAAAGAAGCTGATTTTAATACGTAAATGATGCCTTACTGTTGCAAGGTATGTTTAATCTAAAACAGTTAAATACCTTGTAAAATAGATTTTTATTTATTTTTTAATAATGTGATTTGTATTTTACTTATTACATGTTAATAGTGATAATTCTGGAAAACCTAACTAACATGCATAACATTTAAAATTTAAAAAAATGACAAACGTTATTTTACAATTCGGAATCTTTAAAGTTTTCACTAATAGCTAGTCGTTTAACACGATACTGGAGTGTCTTACTAATTTAATTAAAATTACCATATTTACATTAAATATAATATATTATAATATAATATAATATGATAATAATTTCTACATCAATTGATTGCTATCCTCGTATTGTTTACCACACATTAAAACGAATTCTAACACTCGTTTGCAGAGACGTTCCTTAAGGTTTGAGGTGAGTCGAAAGCTGAGGCTTGCTCACTTTGATTATTCTAATAGAAAGTAGCTATTATAGATTGTTTGCCTTAAGAAAAGTATCTGTATACGGGACTTAAGTTGGTTATCTTAAGCCAGCGAATAGCTTTACGCGTGTTAATCTTTGAAGACTTTAAATAACTTACTCTTAAAACCAACTTATAAAAGTGACAATATAGACTTTAGAAGTGAAAGTGTTGTGAAAATTTCGTGGTTTGAATCTGCCCTTTTTATTTTCAAATTTATTGTTGAGAGATAATGTCATATAAGATGGTGTTTACTTTTGAATTTTGGTTTGTTATAACAGTAATTTAATAGCGATTTTTTTGGTGTGTCTTTCATGCATGGGATGTAATCTTTATCCTCAGTAATCATCTTCTGATGTTCCCTCCCGTGTCCTCCCGAAGCGGATTACGATGTTCAGTATTCCAGTATAGCCAGCGCTGCCCGAGCGCGCGGACGTGGCCCCGTGCAGGGCACTAACCAGTTTTAGCCATGCACCTGTAGCACGACCACTGGCATACATCAGCGACTGCCACCGCGAGTTTTACCTTCACGAGCAAGGTGTCTGACGTTTTGTTTCGTGTTCCATTTTTCAAAAATTTGAATCGTTCCAAACAAAACAAAATCGCTTCGTTGCTGCGCGATTTCCAGTGCCGGTCACTCTACACTAATAATATGTTTGTGAGTGAGTGTTTATTTTGTTTCGGCCGTTGCGATCGCAAAATGTTCAGAAAGCCACCTATCGATTTATGATTTTTTATTATGCAAACGAGCCCGCGAGAATCTGTGGATTCTATAACGCCTCTGAAGATAACAGATTGCTCTCCTACGAATGACAGTGAATTTGTTCAGTTCTGTGTGTGTGGTGTTCGACTATCACCGATGAGGATGATCCAGGTGCTCGGCGCAAAAAATCGCATTTTAAGCGACACATTATTTTTCTTTTCCCATCATCAAATTTCATTTTCACTTACACTCAAGAGAATTTAGAATGATACGTGAGTATTTGAAATTATTAAATTATATTTACCAAAATCTTATAAGCTAGCTTATATAAATGTTTTAAAAAATCCAATCACTGAAAGTAGTTATTTGGGGCAAGCAGTAAATAATCTAATAAATCTTTTATATATGTAAATAAATACTCGAGTATCCTGCTTTATTTTCTTTAATAAAATATTTTTGATATCGTAAACTGAACTTATAAAATACAAGTGTTCAGTGGTTTCAGAAAGGTTAAAAATTACTGATATATCAACTGTTTTGATTAATAGGCTACGACAGGCATGTTAACGAGCGTGGGATCGGTTTCACAGCAATGGATGTGTTCACCGATATTTCAAATCAATTTATTGTCTCTTTGTTTTTTTACAAAATTATTGTAATCGGCTTGTAAATTAAATAGGCTTTTGTTTCTTTCCAAGAATCTATCTTGACCTTTGACTCTGTACTAATGGAAAGTCTAAAGTTGTTAACGTGTTATGGAAGACGTACTTATTTAAAGTAATCGTTATTCTTCTTCGTAGTATAAATCCGGTGGATTGGTTTGCAGCAGCAGAATTTTGCATCTCGATCTCCATTTCTCTCGGTCCTCCGCAACCCTTTTCAGCTCAGCATAAGCGCTACAATTCATGTCCTCGAATACTTGCTGCAAATACTCCCGTCTAGGGCGCCCTCTACAGTTTCTACCCTCAACCATCCCCTCTACAATATCGTGAAGAAGACCATCGTGGCGCATGATGTGACCAATCCATCGGGCTCGCCTCTCTGAGATGGGTCTTATTAGGTGCCTATCTTAAATCGTTATTATTATTTAATATATCCATTGATGTTTTATCCTTATTTTATATCTTCTTCTTCTTCTTACGACATTTTATATCAATGACATATTATTATTTCTGCTACATTTCATTCATTATTTACATTGTTTCATTGTCAAATAATAAGCAACTTAAAATTACATAAAATTGTTATTTAACTGTTTATCAGAAATAGCACAAATCAAATAATTGTTATTTTAAATGTTTTAGATTTTACAATTAAAATCTGGGTTCTTTACTAAGTGTAACCTGTGCAACTATTAATCACAAACCTCAATTTGCTTTCCGAGTATTTACGTCTCATCATCATCATCATCATCCTGTGTCTGTCCACTGTTGAACGTAAGACTCCCGCATAAGTCTCCACCTTTTATTTTTATTTATTTTTATTATATTTATTTTTTCCTTACAGAAACATTACAAATTTGAACAATTCAATTAATTTCTAAAGTACAATAAGAATTAATCCTAAAATAAAAAAGTACAATACATATTTTAGGTACTTATGATTAAGTACTAAGAACAAAGTAATAAAGACAATCAACAGAAGGTTTCAATGCTCATCAAACAGACGACGCCAACAAATTATTCCTCCAAAGAAACTTGTGGAATTCATGTCTGAATTGGGTTTCCCTTACGTGAAATTGATCCTCCACATCCACTCCCTTCTTCAGATGTCGTCAATCCATCTTGCAGGGGTCAGCCAACGCTCCGTTTGTCAGTTTTGAACGCCACTTTAACACTTTTCTTTCCCATCGACCGTCGTCTCTTCAACAATATGTCACATTGTCATTTGATTGTGCCTATTTGTTGTGCAGCAGCCTATTTAGGTTCTTCTTCAGATATCCTCGTTTCGTATTCTATCTTTTAAAGACACCCTGATAACGGATCTGGGTGAGAAAGCATTGTGGCAGCAGTTCGTCACGACTATACGCTTTACATGGTGATTATTTTTTTTATTTTTATTTATTTCACAGAACCGAAGTTCCAAGGTACAAAATAATAAGAAACAGAGTATTCATAAATATACAATACATACAAAATATAATAAAAATAAAATAAAACAAAAGAAGCAGAAGATGGCACGTGTCAAAGATCGTAGAGATCTAGGAGAACAATACCATCGACAAAAGAGGAAAAGGATGTAAGCAAAGGATCGAGGTGTGCTGGTAGGCCATTTAGGAGCGACATTGGCGTTGTACTAAATTGACTGCTCGAAGCTCCACAAGTATCAACTGTGATCAAATGATGATGATGATGTATATTTTGTAGAGTTGTATGCATTGTAGTATACTTTGTTTGATGTTTATTATTTCAAGGATGTCGGATTGTTTTATCGTCGAGCAAAGTTTTTTTTCTTTAAAGTATAACGTGCAGCTGATCGTCACGATTCACCAATAACAACATTGTTATCGTAATAACATTCATTGGAATGGACTGACAAGCTCCTACGAATAGTACAAAGATTCAGGTGCTGTACAAATGAGTCGGTAAAAATGGAAAGACATTTAATTCATTTATTTAAAAAGGGCGTTACTAAATTTTCATTTTAAAAAAATGGGACATTTGTTAATTGAAGGAAAAAAAAGGCACTGTCAAATATTTTTTTTTACCCTTTTCTTACATCTTGGTGAAATACAAATTATACTGTCAGTACGGCGTGAATTTTTCAAACCATTTTTCTTGCTTAAAACTAGTAATTGAAGCATAAATGTACTTATCTGACCTATTTTCATATATCACATTGGTTCTTGCATCCTTTAGCTATCAGATGATGCATAAAATACTATTATATTTAACAAACGTTTATTATCTCCATACATGTGGTGACATTGACACACGTGGTTTACAGAAAAATCACTCCTGTGACGAAACCTAACCATATTTATTTACATGCTTTACAGATTTCTGTAACGAATACATGTAGGTTGATAAAGGGAATGACTGCAGTTCCAAGTTTCTACCGTAGATGTCACAATGAGTACTGAAAGTAGCAAAACGATATATCACGGCTGCCGATGGCAACAGTAAGGGAATCTTAGACGGCATATATCGACAACCGATGTGGAAGGGTTATAAGTAACTTTTAGTACTTTTTAATATATAAATATGTAGTTATGACCAAATGGTCCACTCTGGTAGCGTTGGACTTATCATTCGATCTTTATAAATGTTGATTAACAAAGTACTATATAAATAATACAATCTGGATATTATTTCTCCTGGTTTTGATTTGACTTGCATTGAGGCAAGATAATATCAGCTAACAGAACTGCGTTGCGACTATTTGTGACGACCATATGATCCAGCTGACAACAAAGACAGATTTAGAATTTATCATTCAGCCTCTTGAGCCCTTTCATTGCGGCTCGGTTTGAATATAAATTATACTGTCAATTAAAAAAAATGTATTTGAAGCATAAATCTCCTTATCTGGTCTATTTTCATATATCACATTGGTTCTTGTATCCTTTAGCTATCAGATGATGCATTAAAAACTATAGTAAGAAAGTAGCAAAGCGATATATCACGTCAACCGATGTCAACGATCGGGAAATCTTATGACGGAATATGCCGGCAACCGATGCGAAATGGTTAAAAATATTAATTATTCTTATACTTCTGCAGCCAATTACAATTATAAATCTAGTTGGTATATGTCTAAACAATTCAGTATGGGTGAGGTGTCTTGTTTACTTTAAAGAGCGTATACATTAAATTCAACCCTTTATATCTCAATATTATAGAAGATCGACAACGAAATTGTATCTTATGTGTTATATATAATCGTGTCGGAAATAACAGGGTCAGATCCTGTCTGCCAAGAAGTGGACGACGTTGATGGCGTTACTCCCGGCCATCATCAGGTTTTCCTGGGTGCAGCTACTCGGACACAGCGCACAATCCAGAAGTCCGGTCTTATGTATTAGGCGGAACATTGGATTGTGGGTCTGATTTGAAGCGATGAATACAATAAAAGGAATGTGGACTGACAGCTTTATTTGTTGCAGTTGAGAAGTGCCAATATACTCGTAGTTAGGAGACGAAAAACAAAATAACGATAGAAAGCCATTCAAATCAGATATTCAAATTATGTTCCGAGATAAGACATTTAATGCGGTATTAGCTGGAAAACTCATATAACACCATTAATGGCATTAATATGGTGTCTACAATTAAGACATTATTACTATTATTTATTGTCCTGAATAATTAGATAAGTAATTACATGCATATTTAAGTGCATAAGTTGCCTCTATAAAATCTTAAGAGGGAGTCATACTTAACTGAGGAGGCCATTGCTAACAACTAAGTGAGAGCTAAAAAATTCGCAAAAATAACAACAGCCGCTGCTTGCTGGTGCTAATGCCTGGCCGACAAGAAGCCTAGTTTAACCCCTTCGTTACGGCTCGGAGGAGTACAAATTATACTGTCAATACGGCGTGAATTTTTCAAATTTTTTTTTTTTGCTTAAAACAAGCATTTGAGGCATAAATGTACTTATCTGACCTATTTTCATATATTACATTAGTTCTTCTATCCTATAGCTATCAGATGATGCATAAAAAACTAGAATATTTAACAAACGTTCATAATGTAACTCCATTCATGTGATGGCATTGACACGTGTGGCTTACAGAAAAATCGCTCCTGTGACGAAACCCAACGATATTTATTTACATGCTTTACAGATTCCTGTAAAGAATACACGTAGGTTGATAAAGTGAATGACTGCACCTCCAATTTCTTACTGCAGATGTCACAATGAGTACTTAAAGTAGCAAAACAATATATAAAGTCAACTGATGCCCACGGTTGGGAAATCTTTGACGGCATGTATCGACAACCGATGCGAAAGAGTTGAATCATGCTTTACATCTAAGTGAACGATAAAAATTGAATGTTGAAGGCTTGCGAAAGATACAAGTAATTGTGTGATATGGAATCAAACTTTAAGGTAATTTTATTATGTCCACATTACATAGAATATTTCCGATAAAATGTCATTTACATTTTTTGTTTACGAATTGATTAGGACACGTATTTGTTTATAAAAGACTGACGTTGCATTCGCTAAAAATACTTGGGCTTACTAAAGTATGTAAATTCGTAATACATACATTTTACTTACTGATTAAACTCTTATGGCATTAGTGTCGAGCTTAACGTTTGTGTTCATCATCATCATCAGCCGTAATCCATCCACTGTTGAACGTAGGCCTCCCGCATAAGTCTCCGTTCTCTTCGATCCTCCGCCTTCCGCTTCCAGGTCACTCCCGCTATTCTTCTTGTGTTGTCAGTCCGTCTTGCAGGGGGTCAGCCAATGCTTCGATTGCCATTTCTTGGGCGCCATTCCAATACTTTTCTTCCCCATCAACCGTCGTATATTCGACAGATATGTCCTGCCCATTGCCACTTGAGTGTGCCTATTCGTTGAGTAGCATCCGCTACTTGAGTTCTTCTGCGTATTTCCTCGTTTCGGATTCTGTCTTTTAGCGGCACTCCGAGCATGGATTTCTCCATGGCACGCTGGGTGACCTTTATTTTATGGGTAGGACTTGCTGTCAGATTCCACGTCTTTGCGCCATAAGTTAATACAGGGAGGATGCATTGCTTAAACGCCTTAGTTTATTTAAAGACATTGCGGAATTTTCGCTTTAAAAATATACTTTGGTTTTCCAAATGTTACCCATCCCACTTGTATACGCCTGTCGATTTCTTTTGAATAAGATTCACTACAAAGTTTGTATAACAAGGAATAATTTGTTTATGTTCGTACATCCTTTTTTTTGTATTTTTTACAAATCGTTCTCTAGTGTTCTTCTTCGCAGTATCAATCCGGTGGATTGGTTTGCAGCAACAGAATCTTGCATCTCGATCTCCATTCCTCGAAATTTTACATGAGATGCAATCATTTTTTTTTGCTGATACATGGGATGTCTTTAAGACCTTTAATGTGGTATTTTCCCCTTTATTTCCACATCCTAATGCCGTTGACCATAAAGGTTCATTCGCCTTAGGAGAGCATTTACTACCTCCAGGACAATAGAGTGCCCTAACCAGCTTGACCTGATGAGGTTAGCTGGGTGTTAGCTTATTCCGGCCAACATTCGGTCCCTGTCTATATTGGCCGACTGATGTCGCTCACCCCCCACCACGAGAAGGAGATAGATAAGGATTTTCCTTTCATCGAACCTGTGACCTTAAGGCATTTCGCAGAGTCCTCCAGTACTTTTAGGGGGCTCTCTAGTGTTATAAACCTTTAAAATACTTCGTGAGTACTTTCTCACACGTAAATATAAACAAGTAAATAATATTATTTTACTATAATTTATCCCTGCTTAAATTGCGCGGTTCCATTACATATATTTTACACCATTGATTGAGTAGTTAAACTGTTCTTTATATGAAGAGTAAACAGTGTATTGTACAATTAATCCTGAAACATTGACTATTAAGCGTTAAAGTGCAATTATATGGTGTCTACATGTTCCCTTAGTGCTTTAACTCTTTAACAGTAAACATGATTGTCTGCTTACCTTATCTTCTTCGTAGTATCAATCCGGTGGATTGGTTTGCAGCAACAGAATCTTGATCTCCACTCTTCTCAATCCTCTGCAATCCTCTTAAGCTCAGCATAAGGACATGAGCTACAACTCATGTCCTCAAACACTTGCTGCAAATACTACCGTCTAGGGCGCCCTCTACAGTTTCTTCCCTCGACCAGAAGAGTTTATGTTCAATAAAACACTTACTTAAGCGAAAATTACAGCCCACAGAGTTGTAAGTTTAATATTTTCCGTAAAGTGGTCATATTTCATAGGGATTTGATACAATTTCCGATTTCTTCATTTCACTGCGACGCATTATATTTGTTGATAGTAATGCGTCGCAGTGCAAGTACTCGTAGTTCAAGATTCTAATTGACAACTCAATGGGCTATTTTATGATTGAACACGAAGTCATCAAAAGTATATATTGTAGTTATTTGTGACTCAACTTTGGTGTCACGACCTATCGTTCCCAGAGAATTCGTTCAACGACTCATCGATAACGACGTGGATCGCACTGGACGTCTGGTGCACGGGGCATTTGGTGCACGGGACAACTGGTGCAATGGATTTCTCGCTAACCTAACCTATACAAAAATGCAGAAAAATATATATAGTTGCCCTTGCTACTCTGCAAGTCACACACAATATTAAATTATGCGTCTGACAAATAGTTAAAAAAAACAGGAACCTTTTCTATGGCGGCCTCGTTTACCGCGCGCGTTACTCCGACAATACTATTGATGTAGTTTAACATCAAGGGATCATCAGAACTAAGCAGCAGCTCAGGAAGGTCCTACCTAGAAATGGCAGAGACTCCTTGGTGACAACACAGAACGCGTCTTCTGTTCTCATGGACGATTTATCAAATAATGTTTAACTGTATGTTGTATGTTAGAATCACATGGACACGCTTCGTAAGAAAGGAGGCTTCCAAAAACATTTGAGGAACTCTCTGAATATTCACCGCCTTCGTGAGATGAAAGTCTACGGAGGTTTTCTTTTTCAATGTTAATGAATGTTCGATGGATAGAAAGAAGACTTGCTTATGCGTTTCTAGATAGGGTAGAGTCAACATCCCTTTAATATATTTCTTCGCTTGCCTGTCCCATACTTTCCCAGTGGCTACCCGTTCGTTGTAGGTGTATCAGTGGTTCGCTAGGTGCCTCGCAGGTGGAGCGGTGGTCGGCCGTTGCAAAACCCGCGCTCTGAGAAAGTTGATCGCCCAGTCGGTCATCTCCGGTCACAATCGGCAGAGATCGCGGGACGGTCAGTCTCGTCAACTGAAGAAACACCACACTGCAACACCTTCTTCGTCCATCATTTTAGTGGGACAAGAGCTCTGATGCGACTGGCGATCGCTCTCGGTGGTGTATTATAACGAGAAGCTTTTAAGCTACTACACATACATACAGCTGACGGGTATGGCTTAGTGGAAAAGCGTTTGCTTACCATACCAAAAGTCGTCGGTTCAAAATTATATTAAATTAAAAATGTTTTTTCAATGATTTCTAAGCTCTATAAATGAGGTCGGTGTGCATTTGATCCCCGCCCGTGAAATGTCAGTCATAGCCAATTAATTAAAATTTGTAGTAGACCGGTGGGTATGCCTTAGAGCAGCGGTCGGGGAACCGGGGTAAATTACCCCAAATGGGGTAAAAATGTGTTTGTTGGGTTAATAAGGAGATTTTTCTAGTTTGCTATTTCATAAAACTTACCATTTTTATATAACTTTTTTGTTATTTTCCGTGTAAATTAATTCTATAAATAATGTTTATTTTAATAAACATTGACTGTCTTGTTTTCAAAATGGGGGGAAGGGGTAATATCGACTTACGCAAAAATATTTTGGGGTAATATCGACTTACTCAAAAATATTTTGGGGTAATGGTTAAAAAAGTTCCCCGACCGCTGCCTTAGAGGTAAAGCGTTTGCTTACGATAGCGATAATCGTGGGTTCGAAAATTAAATTACAAAATATTTTAAAATGCTTTTTAAACTCTATAAGTAAGGTTCGTGTGAATTTGATACCTCGCCGTTAAATGTCAGTCATAGCCTTTTAATTAAAATTGGAGGTAAACCGGTTTTACCGGTACGTATGGCGTAGTGATAAAGAGTTTGCTTATGATACCAATAATCGTGGGTTCAAAGATTGAAATAAACAATATTATTAAATTATTTCTAAGCTCTATGAGTAATGTTTGTGTGGATTTGATCCCTCACTCGTAAAATACACGTCGTAGCCTATTAATTAAAATTGGTAGTATGCCAGTTTTATTGTTGGGTATGTATTAGTGGTAGAGAGGGAAGAATTTGCTCACCATTTCGGAAAGCATTAATTCGATTCTCAAATGAAGATTAAAGTATAAATGTTTTTTAATCAATATATAAGCTATGTGAGTACCCCGTTTAGTGTGAATTTGATCCCTCACCCGTAAAATGCCAGTCATAGCCTATTTATCAAAATTAGTGGTAGACGAAAGTCGTTTCGTGAAGACCACCCATTCAAAATAAATTCCTGCATTAATAAGGATGATGCGTGAATGTCGTGTAGTGTATGACGTTGGCGGATCAACACTTCACTAGCAGCGCTTAGCCATACGCAGCATGATAAGCGTCATAGAATTCCACAGATGAGACTTCAGAATTACTATAACCATCTGTCGGTATTCTCCTGTATGTGTTAATGTGATGATCATACTGTTATGACTGATGATTCACGTACAGTAAGAGTCTGCAATGCTATAGTTTTAAGTGCTTATTAAAACACCATACAAGGAATTGTTATCATACTTTGTTTTTATTGCAAAAAGTGAAAAAAAAATAACAAATATTTTTTGCAAAAAAAATGCAACTGAACCAATTGCCGGTAAATACCGATAAATCAAAAACCGTTAACGCGTGCCCTTTCACTGCCTCTACAATGTATAGTTAGTAATCCCTTGACTCGCCTTTGTCAATGGAGCTCTTCCGCGCGTCATGTTTTGCTACTGCGTACTTACTTGTCCATTACAATCTGGTAAACGAGTCAGCAAATCGAATTGAATACAAGACATAAGATTTTTGCCAAGATTCTAGAGTTGTCGAAAAATGACGCCAAACGTTCAAATAACCCCAACTTTATTATATTTTTCTATTGCCACGTGACCATTTGTAATCCAGAATTTATTTCGACAAATTATCAATCAGAAAATATTAACTTTACTATGTTAGATAGTGATTTTATTTTTATTTTTATTTTACGCAATAATTTATGTGAACCTATTATTTGATACTCTTGCAATACATTAATCGTAGTGGGGTGTGTCCTAAATATACGTCACCTAATTAGAATAATTAATATCAGTGATATTGCCACATTAAAGCGATGGTCTGGAAGTTTATTCTCCACTCTTTAAGTATTATAAAGGTTATATATAATCGTGTCGGAAACAACAGGGTCAGATCCTGTCTGCCCAGAAGTGGGCGACGTCGA
This sequence comes from Glossosoma conforme, assembly GCA_022606575.1. Classification (NCBI taxonomy): domain Eukaryota; kingdom Metazoa; phylum Arthropoda; class Insecta; order Trichoptera; family Glossosomatidae; genus Glossosoma; species Glossosoma conforme. The sequence continues at coordinate 79,545 of JAGTXR010000406.1, forward strand.
TGGCGTTACTCCCGGCCATCATCAAGTCTTGCTGGGTGCAGCTATTCGGACACAGCGCACACTCCAGAAGGTGTGACAGGGTCTGCTCCACGCCGCAGTCACATTCAGTCGGTCCGCTGTAAAACTGCCAGGCTTTCATTTACGTCCTCATCTTTCATTCTCCGGTTCGAAGTCTGTTAAGGGACCTCCATATAATCCACCCCTGGTCATGTCCGGAGCTAGGGGCCTATTTCGGGGCAATCCAAGTATTCCCTCAGTTGCGCTTCTCCACATGTTCAGCCGCAGGGTGTCCTCAGGTATCACCAGTTCCGTTGTCGACTGTAGGAAACTTCTTGATTTGAGCCGTGTGGTTATCTTTTGATACCCAAACATAGGGAAATTATAAATAATGGTGTATTAACTTAATATCGATGTTGAAAATCAAACCATTGAAAATATTTCAATTAGCAAAGAAAAAATATTATCCGCAAATACTGCGTTTTGATCATTTTTGGAGGATCAATGTCGTTGAAGGCATTTTTTGGAGGATCAATGTCGTTGAAGGCATTTTTTGGAGGATCAATGTCGTTGAAGGCATTTTTTGGAGGATCAATGTCGTTGAAGGCATTTTTTGGTTCACCAAATTTTTAAAAGGCTCTAAAATTATTGTAGATTTAAATAATGTTAGAGGGCTAATATGAACCGTATTTTTATTATCGAATAGAACGTTTTTTCCGAAGGTAATTTTATATTGCAACAAAAACACATTTGTATGAAAAACTCGTTATTAGTAGGCTTTAGTGTTGATTTTTATAAAGTTTTTGCTTTTAGAGCCTATTTTTAAATTATGTATATATGAAAAGTTAGATTACTTAGTTTCCGGAGTTCGTGCTTATGTTTGTCTACATCAGCGGTCGGGGAACTTTTTTAACCATTACCCCAAAATATTTTTGCGTAAGTCGTTATTACCCCAAAATACTTTTGCATAAGTTTATATTACTTCAACATATTTTTGCGTAAGTCGATATTACCCCCATTTTGAAAAGAAGACAATCAATTTATATTTAAATAAACATTATTTATTGAATTAATTTACACGGAAAATAACAAAAAAGTTACATGAAACTAGTAAGTTTTATGAAATAGCAAACTAGAAAAATTTCCTTATTACCCCAAAAAACATATTTTTACCCCATTTGGGGTAATTTACCCCTATTCCCCGACCGCTGGTCTATATTGACCGGTGAAGTAAGTAAATCTGAACGAAGCTTTGTGATATTGTTTTAAGTACATGATTATGTCAATACAGTCTCACGTTAGTACATACAACTAACAGAGTACAGCGTAGTAAAGTGCGAGTACAATGTAGGTACTTGTACATGGCGAGTAGGGCGACCGTATTGCAAACTCCGAAGTCTTCGTTTCTTCTTCTTCGTAGTATCAATCCGGTGGATTGGTTTGCATCAACAGAATCTTGCATCTCGATATCCACTCCTCTCGGTCCTCTGCAACCCCTCTTCAGCTCAGCATAAGAGCTACAACTCATATCCTCGAACACTTGCTGCAAATACTACCGTCAAGGGCGTCGTCTAGAGTTTCTACACTCAACCGTCCCCTCCACAATGTCGTGAAGAAGACCATCGTGGCGCATGATGTGACCGAACCTTTGGGCTCGCCTTTATACGGTTTTAAATTTACACGGCGCAAAAGATCATTTTTTAAAATGTTTTTAAAATTAAAATTAAAATGATTATTACCATTCAAATAAGAAAAAGTAATCATCATTAAATAATTCATTCAACATTTATTCAATATTAACAGTTGAAAGGAAACAAATAAGTAAGGTATATTTAAGGACTTAAATATACAAATCAACATCAGCATTTTAAAGAATATAAAAGTTGGGCAATTTTTGGGTATTTTATTTAAAAATATCCGCTTCTCAGCAGGATTATATGGTCGCCACAAGTTGCAGTCACACTTTTCTGTCAGCAGTCACTGTTAATGCCCGTTCAAAACGTTATTTAAACATAATTATTTTGTATAATACATCCGAAAGTCTTTAAAGTATTCATTGTCAAATTATTATCAAATTCTCTATCTTAGCTCCAATTTGTCGATTCATACAGTCGGGTACGACACAGGGCATTTACCATCACAATATTCTGCCACTCTATGTAAATTGAAGGGATCAAGGTCCAAAAACGAAATGTATCGAGGAATTTGCGGTGTATGAAAATACATTTATTAATATCAATTTTATAAAATACGGAATGCTTACTCATGTTTTACACTAAGATATAAAAAGGGATATGTTTTCGAATAAATCAGTACCAATCCAACTCCGGTCTTTGGACTTATCCTCAGTGTCAGAACCTTGGTATTCCAGCATCACCATTTAGCTGACGCTGTAATTTCGGGACCGCGATCTCGGTTCTGGAATTTTCCCAAATCATCTCTTCATTCGGAAATCCGCTTTGGAATATACATGGTTGTCGACAACAGAAGGCAGTAGTAGTATCCGAGGCATATATGTGTGTTCATTCATCAGGATTTTTAAGGAGATAGATAATTTGATCGATGCTCCCGAAAACTGCATAAGAGGGGTGATCCATTTTAATACACGACTAATGTTGCTTAATTTCAGTGATCGAATGGAAACCGCGCTTACACATGATATTGTTGTTGGTTTTTATCATACTCTTCAAACAAACATAACAACCAGCAAATAAATCCGATATAGTGTAGTATTCAAAAGTAATAGCGTCCTGTGTGATGCCAACTTTTGGTCACCCGTTTGCATGAGGGGGTTGGACGTGTAATGCGTAATTCATTGACCCAGATATTTGTGAGCCGGGCCAGAGTGCACTGATTCACCAAGAAATAAAGGATAATCCATGGAATGTAGATAAGTTAAGAGTTTAGTACTGACTGGCATTTTTTTATTAATAAAATCACGCAAATGTATCCTTGTAACGCAATAAAATACAATTTCCATATCTTAAGAACCAAGTTAGGACAAAAAAATGCAGCACATTGAAAAAAATCATTCGTTATTCATTATTACTGTTAAAAAATGAGAGATTATATTAATCGTAATAATGTAACAAATAAAAAGTAAAAATAAGTCGCTAAACGTGTATATTTTGTTTTCAGATATCTGGAAGAAATTTATCACCGGAATCGACGGATCTTTCGACGCTGAGAGCATTCAAATGACATAAAGACGAACTCGTTGAAAGACAATATAATATCCATCACCGGCGACGAAGATGTCAGACCTCGCCGTGACGGTGGGCGGGGACTTGACGGGGGCGCGCAATAAGCGCAAGAGGCGGCGCTTATCGCGGGTCGTGGACAAGCTGGCGGAGCAAGCAGGAGGCCTCCTGCTGGAGAACAACAACCGCGGGCTGAACAACAACGTGGAGCCCAAGAGGGAGCTCGCGTCCCCCGAGCCGTGCGCGTGCCCGCACAGAGACTGCTGCTCGCCCGCCTCACCGCTGACGCCGACCTCGCTGCCTCCAGAGGACGTACCCCACTACTTCCACATTCCCGAGCTCTTCCGCCGCAGAAGTCGCTCGGACACTGATCTGTCTCCGTGGTCACAAGCTGCAGATGCCGACTTTGTTTTAAAAGATTACGGAGGCGTTCGCAAACATGAAAAGATAGAAGACACAAATCCGTTCCCACAAGTCGCTCCTCTCGACTTGTCCGTGCGAGGCAATCCTCCTTGCAGTGATCGACGTGTCACAAGCTGCTCGCCAGCTTTTAACGTCTCACCGGTAGTAGAAACTATGCCCCCCGGCGCGGACGTCGCCTTCGCGTGCTCAGAGTGCGGGCAGCTCTTCAGCTTGCGCGATCGTCTAGCAAAACACGTGGCCTCGTGCCACAAGCGTCGCGCTATCAAGCCAGGCTCGCGCGCTTACGTCTGCGCGGTTTGCGGCCGCCCCTTCGCGCGCAGCGACATGCTGACGCGCCACACCCGCCTGCACACCGGCGCCAAGCCCTACGAGTGCCGCACGTGCGGGCAGGTGTTCTCGCGCTCGGACCACCTGAGCACGCACCAGCGCACGCACACGGGCGAGAAGCCCTACCGCTGCCCGCAGTGCTTGTACGCCGCGTGCCGGCGTGACATGATCACACGTCACATGCGCACGCACGCGCGTGACCCGCTACAGCTGCACCGCGAACCTAATATACAGGACACCAAGCGACAGAGGAGTGACTGAACGACCGCTTCCTCAATACCACTCAAATATCAACTCCTACAACCAATATTCCTGAGAATATACTCTTAAATACTGTCTTCCTATGAAGAGTACACGAGTCCCCTTCCGTGCCAAACTTTACAAACACAACTAAAACTTTTTTTATTCATTCATTATCCGAGAATAGATTTCTCGCATAATGACAGGTATCTATGATAAACAAGTGTATTGCGAGAACGATCATCTACCAAAGAACATTTCTTATAAATCGAAACAAAGGTCATTTCAAGGCTCTATATTTTGCAGTGAGATACTACTATCTTTTCACATCGAAGATAGATTGAAAAGAAGTGAAATTCAAAGAATGTTATTTTAATTTCTTACAGATCATCTCTGATTAGGGATACAAATAAATATATGATGACTCATAAAGAGCGGTAGTAAACGAAGAGTTACAAATGTAAATACACTGAAAATGTTTCATCTTATCGAGAGAAACAAACCGGGGTGGATCATATGTGCCGATGACCACTCGTTGCACACAAAGCCGCCTAAATTCACAATATTTACAGTGGAAATGGAATCTTTGAATTCTAAGTATTATAATAATTGTTTATCTGGTTTTAATTGACACGATATTTGAAGCGATCCTATTGAGTAAGATTGCTCTCGTTGACACAATGTAACTTGTGAGTGTTGTTTATTATGTTACACTTTATCTCATTACAAAGTTCGGTGTTGTGAGGCCTCGAAGGACGCACACGAACATTTATTTGTTTAAGTCGAGACGTTTAATTATCAGTTGAGATTGAAATATCGCTCGAATTGTTGTGTTTTGTAGCAAAGCTATAGTGCCACGTACTGTGATTCAAGTGCTCAAGTTATATGACTGTTTAGATACCTACGATTTAGTTTAAGTGATTTGTTTGCCATAAAGTGCTATGGTACAGAGTTTCGAAAAAAAGTTTTTCCCCTTTTTGTTTATTTCATTTTGGAATGCTACGTGTGACTGGTTATGGTAATGTTGGAGATTTTTTTTAAATTTTAACAGAAAACTACTATTGGAAGAATATTATATCCATATCAACAACATACAAAAATCTAATAATGTGAGACATTGATCTAAAGATCATAGTAAACTACATCAAGATATCTAATTACATCCTATTAAATTGAAATGTTTTTTATGTTTACGACTCCGATTTTGTAGATAACTTAAAAACTTAAACTTAAACTTCGCCCGAAAATAGGTTTTCCGAAGTTTTCTCCAAGAACCTACAGTTTGTATGTATTTGTTTTTATATTTTACGACATTAATTTTCCTGAATAAGACTAAGCACGAGATAATCGAAGTATTTTTTTGATTCTTCTTTAAAATGAATGGATTTAGACTTAGACTCTAATAAGGAAAACCTTTTGTATTTTTTCCAACGTTTTGTAACGTGATGTTTTATCTTGCCATAATATACTGTGAGACGAACGCTCAAAAAAGTTATAGGTTATGTTACAGCTATATTTTTATTATTTAAAAAAAGAACAGTACAATATATATATATATTAAAACAAAACATTAATACACATTGTGAACAAAACAACCAAATACATTAAATTAGTTATACTAACTTTTAATCGTACACCTTATAAGCAGGTTCCCACCGATTTATCTAGAAGATTCATCGAATATATGGGACAGATTTATTTTCTGATCTTAAATGCTGACGCTGTCTACAGGACACATAACCATCATATAGATAAACTTGCCTTTTGGACACTTTATTTGAGTATATTTATGTTTTAAAAAAAAACTTTTCCTTCTTATTAAGTAAACAAAAGAAGTATTAAGATTACTTTCTAAAAAAAACTACATTTCAACATAACATAAATCCATTTTTAAGTAAGACATTTTTGTGATATAAGAGTATCCATATATAGCCAAGGAGAGAGAGCCTATTAAACACAGGCAACCTGGACTGCAACTATAAACAAGGATCTGAAAACACTAGGTTTGACCGAGAATGTAACGCAGGACAGACAGACGTGGCGAATGTGCACAAGGAGAGCCGAGCCCAGATGATGAGAAAAGGCGAGGCTAAATAAGAAGAGAGAGAGCCTATTAAGCTATATCCTTGCATATAAATATTAAACTCTATGGTGTTATAAAATTGTATCACTGCGTAATGGCATTTGCTCAAGTGGAAACATGTTTCAAATAAAACTGTGTTATTCAATTTCAATTTAAAAAAACTTATTTATATAATAAGATTTCAGGTGCCAAACGTATGTTTTTGATTATAGTTAATAATATATTTCCAGTACAATCCCAAACTAGATGATAAACAGTACTTTCATATTGGCAGAGATTACGCGATCAATAAATGTATTTCAATATTCCATTCTGCTCATGCGCAGCTCAAAATATAGATCAATATTCGGTTTTGCGCATGTGTAAAGCATTTTATTGATGATTTGTATTAATCGCTTAATGGCGGCCGTATTGTGTTAAAAGAATATTTGAGTGTTGTGTTAATGTATGTAAATATTATGAATGTGCATATAATTATGACATGAGCGAAAAGCGAGCGAACTGCGCGCGGTGAACACGAAGCGACTGGCATTAACGCTTTAACATATCGGCCATAGTACGCTATTCGAACGTACATTATTTGCCAACGGACGCATCGTCAGGACTCCCGATATGACAATCAAAAACTTCACTAGTTTCCACTTATCTCACATTAAAAAAAAAAAATTCAACGTTAAAAATTGTGCTTTACAGAAAATGGTTTAACACAAAAATAAGCATTGAAAAATTGGCTACGATTTAATAACCTTTAGCTTTGTCGTTAGATCATCGACTTAGGCGCTAGAGAGCATTAAATTAAAAACTATAGATATTTTCGTAACCAAATACCACTTAAATAAGAGGATTTTTTTAGTCTGTCTGCACCTCCAGGCATTCATGTTTCGTATCAGTTTCTAGAAGTGTATATGATGCACGATTGCAACGATTTGTGTCAAATAGTATAATATAAATTCTTGATGGTATCCAGTGTACTAAATTTTTCATAAATTCATGCAATGGTTTTTTATTCACATTCGTACAAACTTTCATAGATAACGCTGAGTTCGGTAGGATGAACGAAGTTCTTTTTGTTTAACATATTTTTGATAAGAATTTAAAAAATCCTCACTTTTTATTATTTAACAGCCCGTAGTTCGCCTGCCGGTCGCTCAGTGTCCAACCGATTATATTTACATTTACTTACAATGTGCCTTAATTATGTACTTACTGTATCTCCTTTAAAAAGTGTTCAAATAATGTTTTTTATGTTCTTATTACATTGAGTCTCAAACGAACATTTTTGAGTGTCTTTCGTCTAAATACGAATTATTCGATTGTAAGCTTCTTGCTGTGGTATTCCCATAGACGTCGTTCTGAGAAATAAAAGCCTTCCATTGCCATACATAAAGTATTTTAATAATATGTATTGAGAAAGAGCCATCGTTATTAATGCAAACTTGGTTAATAATGGTTTATTATCAATGCGGTATCCACTACATCTATGGGAATATATATTATTATTGAGTAACTGTATCAGTTACGTTGTTTTTATGTGTTCTTTGAAATATTATTATGTCATTATTTTTCTTATAAGGTTTGCTCCCTGATTAATGCGTTGGGGAATTAACTGTTATGTTATGACGTTGCAAAATATTCCTACGAAACTTATTCTAAACCCGCAGTTTACAGTCATTAACGTTTATTGTATTTCAATAAAACTTTTACATTGACACAAGATACTTGTCAACAATGAATACTGGTTTTGTTTTAACTGCTTCGAAAACAAACAAGGATGTATTGTATTATAGAAGCTGGCAATTTCTTATCGCACAAGTGAGATTAGTAGCAATGGATTATTAAATAAAAGATCATTGAGGTCAATTCATAACATACTCATACTTAACTCCTTAATATTTCATTTGTTTAAATGTATATTTTATGATACTGTGCTAAGTTAGATAATGTATTTGTAAAGTTATTTCCGTCGGTATGTAACAAAGCTATCAGGTCCTCTCTCATGTGTCCTGTAAAGCAGCGTTCCGCCGCATTTCGTTCACAAACAATTTGTTCAACTTCTCATCGGTAACGACGTGGGGCGCACTAGACGTTTGGTGCACGGGACATTTGTTGCACGGTACAACTGGTGTACTGGATGTCCCTAACCTAACCTAAGTTATTTCGTTAACAAGACATATGCATCTCTGAACTCTACGATCACTGGACAAATCCTTAAGTGCGCCACACGTCATTACCGATGAGTCGCCGTACAAACTGTATGGGAATGAAATGCGACGGAAGCATTATTTATCTATGAACGGAGCAAGTCTTCATGTATTTTATTTAATTATTTGAAATGATATAATTCCCTGGGTTGTCCTGCGTTATTATTCTTCAAATTATTTAAATCATGAAGAGACTTTTCAAAACCGCAAGATTTCAAATCATCACATGAATTACAATGTATGATTATGTCCTTTTGTGATTCTTATAAGATTTGAAATTTCGCTACAATTTTTTGTTTGTTTTCTAATGTATAAAAACCTCTAAAGACTAGTATTATTATGTATGTTGATAATCTATAATATATTATGTTTTTGCGTTCAGATACTTTACTTGTTTATTGAATTTTCGATACTATAAATCAATGTTTGAATCGAGTATGTTTGACCTCACTTAGGAATAACGTTTAATTACCATTTTAAATCAATTTTAATTAAAAATTAACAAATTAAAAATATTTAATTTTGATTCACATTTATTTTAAACGATTACATGTTTCGGCCTCCTGGAGACCATCTTCAATATGACCATTTTCAATGTGAAACAAAAGTAAATATTTTTAATTTGTTAATTTTTCATTAAAATTAATTTAAAATTATAATTATGTCGTTTCACCAAGTATTGTCAGCTGATAACCTTAATGTTAAATTACCATTCAATGACTCGATTACAAACACAATATTCTGATATTTGGAATCATACATATTTTCGCCTATATGAGGTGTTCAGATATACTTTACTGAATGAAAAAAATGATAAATTATAACTATTTTTTGGATAATTTTAACTTATTTTAAATAACGCCATCGAACACATTTGTGGTATCACTAAATGTGCAGGTCAGGGGTCGAAAAGCTGTGTATTCAATAATTATATTCAAATTATATGAAAACGAATAAAAAATATTCTTGTGAATCATACAATAGTGACTATTTATTGTTACTAGTGTAATAAACAACTATTATAAATAACAATATTATTTATTATATTTTTAAACATTGCTTCCATATTTTATCAATTTTGTAATGGAACATTTCTACTAGTAATAATTTCAATTTATTGTGGATACTAAATGGTACTCATATTAGCGATACGAAATGCAAAATTGTTCAATTAAATTTAAAGAGCTACTGAATTATTCCAACATACTCATTTATATATTCTCCAAATTACTATTTTTTGTAAGATATTGTAGAATTGTACAACATCACCTCCTTGTCAACTCCTCTAACTGGAGCATGTGGAATTTGAGTTCCTCCGCCACAAGCTCTGTCGACTGCCTTGGTCCTCACCTCATTCCATGCCAGCTCTGCCTCACGCAGCTTCTCCAGAACATCGCGAGCCTGATAGCTTGAAGTTCATGAAAACACTGTTACTCTTTAACCCTTTCGCATAGTTGTCGGCATATGCCGTCATTCCCCGACCGTTGTCATCGGTTGACGTGATATATCGTTTTGCTGCTTTCCTAGAATAGGTTTTTATGCATCACCTGATAGCTAAAGGATACAAGAACCAATGTGATATATGAAAATAGACCAGATAAGTACATTTATGCTTCAAATACCAGTTTTATAATTGACAGTATAATTTGTATTCCACCGAGCCGTAATGAAAGGGTTAAAATTGAGAAATCTTGTAATGCGTATCGCTTGTATAAGTGTTCCATATTATTTCAAAATCTGATGTGACTAGATTTTTTTGCAGTTAAATGATGCTGCTTCTGTACGGTTGCAGCCTAGTAAATATATATACATTATATTGTATTGATACGTTAATTGTCGTATTAATAATTTGTAAAATCGCTGATATATTTAACTACTATTATATGAAACTTTTGTGTTAAAAGCTTGTCAATCCCTGGCGAAAATTTAAGGAAAATGAACTATTAAAGTTGACTGAAATTCTAATGCCTTTATTGAATTGATTACATATAATATTTAGCTATGTAAGTGAAGTTTCTACCTTTGACATTACAGACCTTTCCGTAGCTTTACGTTTTGCTGATACTCGATGATACCTTATATACTGTAATATTGTTTTGATGTGGACTTATGTAATAAGCACTTATATAATAAGCGTTATTTATTTATGTTTTCGTGAAATATTAAAAATGTATTTAAAAATAAAAAAAATACATACAATTTTTACAATTTTATACGTTGTTTTATTAAACATTATTTGAATAACCCGCATCCACCCACTAGTGTCACGACCTATCCTCCCCAGACAATTCCTTCACGACTCATCGGTATCGAAGCACTGGACGTCAGGTGCACGGGATAACTGGTGCACTGGCTGTCTCGCTAACCTAAGCTAACCTAAGGATTTTTGTAGTTATCGTAGAATCTAGAGATCCATAGGTCTCGTTAACGATATAACTTAGGTTAGGTTAGATAAGCGAGACATCTAGTGCATCAGTTGTTCCGAGCACCTAATGTCCCGTGCACCAAACGTCCAGCACGCTTCACGCCGTTTCCGGTGAGTCGTTAAATTCATTGTCTGGGGACGAAATGCGGCGGAACCCACCCACTACTGAAAGAAGAACTTCATGATTGATAGGTAATCGTTTTTTCTTCCTATATCTTTTCCATACACGCCCTCGGTAGGGTTGAGCTACCCCTTAAGGACAAAAAAAATATCCAGGTCTCGAGAGTGTCAGGCTGATCATCCGATCTCCTTAAAAACGCTGATTATTGAACAGCTAAATATTTCTCTAGTAATATAGCCGCAGTTTATGCAAGTTCGCGGGCTCTTGCCCTGGAGGCTCCCGGGAACCATCTATGTTTCAATGTGGACTTCCGGGTATACATATGTTCTGGGACATAAAGATCCAAGATAATCTGAGCTTACAGTATAGCTGTGAAACGGCAATTTGCCCTGTCGATATGCACCAAATATTAAGCGGATGTAGTAAAAAAATCATTTTCCATATATGAAGCACATCATCATCATCATCAGCCTGTATCCGTCCACTGTTGAACGTAAGCCTCCCGTATGAGTCTCCATCCTCCTCAATCCTCCGCCTTCCGCATCCAGGTCACTCCCGCTATTATTCTTATGTCGTCAGTCCATCTTGCAGGGGGTCGGCCAATACATCGTTTGCTAGTTCTTAGGCGCCATTCCAATACTTTTCTTCCCCATCGACCGTCATCGGTACGACATGCGGAGCGTTACACTTCAGCGTTGATAATGACAAAAAAATACAAAGAACAATTTATTTTTTGTATACCATCTGTTGGAAAAATATGAAAGTTAATTTAAACATAATTATTCAAATAAATTATTATTCAATCACAAATTAATAAATAAAAACTCTCAAATTGATGCATTATAAATTCATTTTTTTTATACATAATTGTCAATTTAGAAATAAATGTATATATTCTTTTTATGAATGAATCAAGTCGTGGATATTGTATTATACAGGTATATTTGTGTGTACAGGTATATAAATAACAACCATCACCAAGCTAGTGTTCAACAATATATAATAAAATACACAAAATATGCATACCAAGAAAACATTCAATCAAAAACAAAGCAATCAAGTAAGACTTTCTAAAACAAATCAAATCTTAAGTCTCTGTAAGCAGATGTTGGTATTATGTCTCTGTAATCTCTGGGTTTAGGCCGTGTGTGGCGATTTTGTCTGGTTAACCGCAATCCCCATTGCAAGAGCCATCTTCAGGGTGGACGATTTTGTGAAGATGACCCTTGCAATGGACGGTCGAAATATTAATACAGAAAAAAATCGCTACGCACGGCTTAGCCCAAAAGCCACGATACCAAATCTGGCCGTGAAAACCTACAAAATTATTTTGGTGTTAAGTTAGTGACCTAAAGTTTAGGAATGTGTATTGAATAGGCATACGGGGTAAGACCTTCGATGGTATGTATATTGACCTTTGAGGAACGGGATGACTCTCCATAGTTTGAGGGCGCCTTGCCGGCTAGTCGTCCCAGAGGTAGCCGCAATTTACTCAATGATTAGTAGAGACCCGTATTTTTAGCACTTTGAAATAGATGCTAAAATTCGGAATAGTTGCTAATAAATGCTAATTTCATAGAATTTGCAAACAGATGCTAAAATCTCAATTTGATGATTTATGAAATTAATTTCACCATTATAAATATAAAATGATAGATTTTTACATACCTATCTTATATGGACACGCTTTATATCGCCTATGGCAATACTTTTACTCTAATAACATTTCCCATACATATCCTATCGCATATTTATTATGGGAGGAAATTGACGACATAAAATGGAACCTACAAAATCATATGAATGGAGTTTTTTCTGTTGAAATAATACAGATAATTTCATTCACTAGTGAAACAATAAAAAGGGAACTGGAATTTTATTTAACTGAAACTGCTAAAAAAAAAGTCTTCTTATACTTGAGTCTCATTTAGTGATAAATAAGACCAATTTATATTACGAGACTTTGAGTCAATTTTTTAATCCATCAGTAGAAGGTTCAAAATCTACCATTAATGTTAAACATGAATTTGCCATTATTTAATTTATTATCAGAATCACAATGTATAGAACGATATCAAAATTTTGTAAATTATAAAAAGTGATTTAAACCCAGATATTTCACAACTTTTACTGGCCACAAAAGTTAAGAATGAAAATTTTAGTTGTGCTACTATCAAATCAATTTGGTGTCCAGTAAATAGTGTTGATGTTGACATATTCTTCAGAAAATCTATTTTAATAGTAACTGATCGTTGCACTAATCTAAAAAATTCATCCATTGAAACATGCTCCATGATTAATTTTAAGAAATATTAGTCAGATATTTTTGTTTGTAAGATAAAATTCAATAGTAAGCATTTTAACCCTTTTTTATTTATATTATGGAGACTAAACAAACAACTTAATTAAACTCTCCCTTGTCGGCTTCTCCTTAACCCTTTTCCTGCCAAAGAAATATACTCTGTCAACTATGACACGCCAAGCTATTTCAGTATTCGAAACATTCATACTGGCGATTTACGTCTATGCACGTAAATGGCAGTTAAGGCACGGATTGCTTGTACATCTATGCGCGTAAATGGCAGGGTAAGAGTTAAATTTCCAATAAATGAACTTGGTGACTGTTAGAGTTCATTCCTGAAAATTTTAATAATTTAATTTATATTTTGATGATTGCGCTATTTTTGTATTATTTTGTTTAATCTTTTAGTACGTTTAATAATTATTTATAATATTTATGTATATTTGTCAATATTTTAATAAAAAAATGTTAAGACTTAGTGGAATTGATAATCATTACTTAAATATACATATACTAAACATAAAATTCTTTTTTCAACGCGTCAATCCAAGCACAAAAATAACGGCAGAAGCGGGATGCGAACCGCGGACCTTGGAAACCAACCTATGCCCAGGTATTCATACCGCTTTATTACGCGTTATTTTTGTGCTTGGATTGACGCGTTGAAAAAAGAATTTTATGTTTAGTATATGTATATTTAAGTAATAATAATATTGTTATATAGTCAATGATCTATAAAAGTAGATTAGAATATTGAAATAAAATAATATTCTAATAAAAATTAAAAAAATTAATGAATTGATAATCATTCTATATTTGTGTGATACAAAAATAGATGCTAAAATAGATGCTAAAATCCATGTTTTTAAATGCTCCATAGCGCTAATTTTGAAAAAAATAGATGCTAAAAATACGGGTCTCTAATGATTAGGTATTTAATGCATTTAATGTATTTATTATATTTCATATTTTAGTGACCTGTCAACACAGTTTTATACATCTAGTATCACTGACGTGTGTTTCTCGGCTATGACCACATATAATTTTTTCAAGTTTTCACGTAATTTCAACAGACGAAGGTCCTTTCACCTGATCAGCCAAACATCTCATCTATGAAGTCCTCGAATGACTCGAGAGACAATCTCGGCTTGGCGTCAGGCGATGGAAATGCCATTGGGGGAATGAATAGTAATGTTAGAAATGATAGTCAACTCCTTGATAAAAATATAGATCAATTGGACTTTGCAGAAAGTTCCAATGTTGGAGTTATGGGTTCTCCGATTTTTCGCATTTCGCCCCCTACCGATGAGGTTAATATTGGTGCAGAGTCTAATAGTGTGTTTTTAAGGTCTGTCAAATCTTCAAACCAAGCCAGTGGAATGGCTTTCATTGATGATAATTTTGTGAATTTAGCTTGCAAAATCGATGATGTGAATTACGGTGTAAACCCAAGCGAGTTTACAATTAAACATAACGACAGAACAGGATGTAAGAGAGACGAACATTTAAGTAATCCTTCTCCTATTGATCCAACAGCAACCATGCCTAGCACTGGCATAGTGATAAGTGTCAGTAAAGATTATGACGCTAAGCTTGCAATGAAAAAAATAGTTTATAAATTTACAGATGAAGACAGGGTATCAACAATGGTACGTGAACCATTTAACGCTAAGCTTGCAATGAAAAAAAGACCTTATAAATTTATAGACAACGACAGCATATCATTAATGGTATGTGAACCATTTAACGCTAAGCTTGCAATGAAAAAAATACCTTATAAATTTACAGACAAGGACAGAGTAAGAGCAATGGTACGTGAACCATATAAGCCTGTAAGGAAAAGACTTCCTAATTTGTCTGTTGTGCACATCGATGGGGATTACCAAGATGTAGTTAATTCTACTTCCTTAAGAGCGGATGCTGATGATGGCCTGTATTTTAGAAGTTTCGGCATTAAAGTCTTAAGATTGGACGGTGGCATGGGGAGCGTGAAGGAGAAGGGACACCCGCGAGGATCGGGAGCCACACCTTCCTCTCTGGATCTGGAGGGGACCTCATTCGGCACAAGTGCAGAAGAGGATTCGGCTGCATAATTATAAGTTTCCCGGCCCAGACGATACACCTTGATTAGATTACGTTGTTAGCGATGCGTTCCCTGTCAGCCTGCAATGTGCCTCATCACATAACCACGCCAGCAATAAAGCTCTTCGCTAACACCTATACACACCTTTGCTTTGTTCCCCTAATTGTGCTTATTATTCTGTATCTAAAAGTTGTTTGCTTATGCTATAATTTTTGTATTATATCTCTGTTGCTATTCTAATGTGTTTCAATTTTTCTTAAATCTTCATAGACTAGTTTAGTTAATATTTTTGTCTAAATATATAATATAGTTTATTCTGAAGGTTCTCCCACCTTGAACCTGTTTTACTCGTCATTCGGAGGAACTTGTTTGTGGAGCCGGCTCAGTTCCTTTGGAGCCTTTTCAATGTATTAATGTTACCGAATATACCAATATCACACTTAAGATCAATCCAAAGAAGAGTATTTTATATTAGTATTGTTGTAAGCGCTAGTATGGTGTTCCTTGATATTTAATTAATATTTATTGATAAGGTGAAATGATTTAATAATAAGATTTACTTTCAGCTATATCTAAGTAGCCAGTATTGTGGCAATAAGTTAGGCAGGAGGAATCAAATTATTTTTATAACACCTATTTGATAATTAATTTAAGTTAGTGCAATTGTCACAGTAAAACATAGATAAATGTTTGATTTCCATATTTAAAACGAGTTGCCTATTCTTCTTATTTAAAAAATATCGGTTAAATCCTAATTGAATTATCTCAATGTTAGTCTATTTAGTAAAAAACTCCTCACTAATTTTATGTAGTGTAATCAAATAAAAAATAACATCCAAGCATTCTAAATATTTAAGCAATTGTTTGTTTTGTGTTTCAATTTATGTCTCTATATATATATATAAATAGTATTTTTTAATTATCTGCAATTTAAAACGCTTTATATTAGCCGCCTATAACGCCTTTATTGTCAGAGGTGGTTTTCCTTTTTTTGAAAAAAATATAACATTTTTGATTTTAAAATATTTAAGATAAATAATATTCCATTATATATTTAATGCATTTACATTTAATTGTATTTTTATGTTATATATTAATTTATTAAAGTATTACAATGGTTACACGTTAATTGAATGCAAACAATATAGTGTGAAATAATAAAACATGTTATTTAAGAATCGATTTGTTTATTTATTATTAAAACAAAAACATTTTTTTTAATCCAACATGAATATGCTTAAAATTTAATATTTATTGTTCCTCTTGAGAGCTTCCTTCAATTGATGTTCAGCCGCACAGCACCCGGTCTATGGGTTGCACCTCCTGTAAGCTACTGACAAATTATTGGAACAGGACACATATTACTTGTATACATAATAAAGTTTAAAGTTTTGACATTATATTAACAGGTGTAACAAGAGAAAATAAAAAAGAATATGATTCTATTCTTAGTGAAATAATTTTAACAATTCAACATGGTATATTAAATTCATCTTTTAAGTAATCGTTTATTAACCCATTGTTTGCGGGTGATTTCGCGCATTGTTTCAAGCCTGGCGCGGGCCATTTTTTAGCAGCCGTGCGCGTATTTTTACATTTTTGAAAACTCGCCATCATTTTTATACTATACAATATAAAATTATGAAATTTTAAACACAGACTTACATGGAGGATGACAGTTTTATATTCACTAGAAACTTGCGTTTTATAAAAGTTTATGTAATAATAAATCGAATTAAACACTAAATAAAACTAAAATATGTCATATTTGGGATAACAGGAATGTTTCGAGGTTTTCAAATCAAGTAAAAAGCATGTACAAAGCATTGATAGTTCGTTAAATGTTCTGATAAAAGTGTAACTTGAGGTGGGGGACATTAGACAGCTGTCCGAAATTTAAAATATGTCGATGAACTTCAAACTGTGGAGTTTTATCAATAAAACCAAAAAAAAATTCATCAACATTTTATGTAATAGAAAAAAATACAACTTGTGATTTTAAATGTTCTAAAATTAAAAAAAATAAAGCATTTAATAATTTTTCTAAGTGTGGTATGTTTGGAAACATTTACCAACATGAAGCGGAATTTTGCATTGTTTGCACATGAATGCACTTGGTTTCCGTATTTTGAGTTTTGAGCAAACTCGGCAATTACGCCTCACTAAGTTCTGAGTTTTCTCACTTGTTATTTTAACCAGCTCGTGGTTTTTTAAAATGCCAGAAAGTCTATCATTTGAGTCAAAAAAGGAGTTCTTACTGTGGCAGACGTAGAAGGTGCAATTATTTGCGAATCTTCCGTGCGTGGTGAGGACAGTGTGGCTGGTGCAGAACTATCTTCACGCCAGGTCTGAGCAACTTATAACAAGAAGTTGTAAAAGCGAAGGTTATTTGTTACATTTAGTTTTTTGAAAATTTGGAAAGCATTGAAAATTCCACAATTTATAAGATATAAGGAGGCTTTTTTGGTCCACTTTAAAGATTTTCTGTATATTGGATTGTAAGATAAATATTGGTCTGCGAGATCAACGCAACTCATAAAATGATTGTAGTTTTCAATGCATTTTGGTTTGTTGATGGGCAACCCCGTTCTTCTGTCAATTTTTTTCGTATCCACCATATCCGCCTGATGTATCGTAGAGATCATCCTTACATCTCTCTTCTTGTTGGCTTTCCAAATTTGAAGAAGTACATCCCCTTTTCGTCGATATGTGGTTTCGTGGACTCTAAGGCGTATATTTTTCAGTGCTGGCGGTATCCCACGATTTTTTCGAATTGTGCCGCAGATTCTAGTTTTTAATCCTAATAGATAATTAGCTAAACGCACGCTATTGTAATAATTATCCGCATATACATTATATCATTTATTTAGGTATGGTGACAGCAATTGGGTTATTGTGGATTCTAATGTAGCATTTATACCCGAATATAATTTAAAATTACAGATATATCCACACTTAGATTCACAAATCATCCTATTCAGAATTCCGTATTTTACAATTTTCATGGGATTGTACACCCGACATTTCAGACGACCTCTCCAGGGAATCATTCCTTCGTCTAGAGATAGGTTTTGATTTGGCTTATACACTTCCTGGAATTTCTTCGTGAAGTAGTCAATTATATTTTGAATTTTGATAAGACGGTTTGTGCTATCGGTCGGAATTTCGTCATTATCAGAAAAATGGAGATATCTCTTATTGGATATTGTGATGATTTCTTTCATGATATATGTTTGTTTCCTTGGCTATTTTGTCGAACAAATCATCTCCTATGAATAGCAATGTAACATTTCCTACACTTGATTGATTTTCAGGAAAAACTTGTAGACCCGGTACACCTTTGAAATCAGGCAAATTCCTAGGAGGATCAAATTCTGACCAATCCAAGGTTATTTCAGGGATGTCTTCAGAAGATTCTTCGGATGATGATATACGCATGACACGCGGTCTTGTCATCATCATCAGCCTGTGTCCGTCCACTGTTGAACGTAGGCCTCCCGCATGAGTCTCCATCCTCTTCGATCCTCCGCCTTCCGCATCCAGGTCACTCCCGCTATTCTTCTTATATCGTCGGTCCATCTTGTAGGGGGTCGGCCAATGCTTCGTTTGCCAGTTCTTGGGCGCCATTCCAATACTTTTCTTCCCCATCGACCGTCGTCTCTTCGACAGATATGTCCTGCCCATTGCCACTTGAGTGTGCCTATTCGTTGGGTAGCATCCACTACTTGAGTTCTTCTGCGTATTTCCTCGTTTCGGATTCTATCTTTTAGCGACACTCCGAGCATGGATCTCTCCATAGCACGCTGGGTGACTTTTTATTTTATGGGTAAGACTTGCTGTCAGATTCCACGTCTCTGCGCCATAAGTTAATACAGGGAGGATGCATTGGTTAAACGCCTTAGTTTTAAGGCATTGCGGAATTTTCGCTTTAAAAATGTACTTTAGTTTTCCAAATGCTGACCATCCCAGTTGTATGCGCCTGTCGATTTCTTTTGAGAAGTTATTTCGCCCTAGTTGTATTACTTGTCCCAGATAGGTATAGTCGTTTACAACCTCTATTTCTGTTCCTCCAATGGAAATAGGATCGAAGGTCTGTGAAATATGACTATTAATCATGGCTTTTGTTTTATCCATGTTCATTTTCAGACCAATTTTGTTCGACGCTTTATTGAGGTCGTAGAGCATGTCTTAAAGCTTGTCAGGTGATTCGGCTATTAGCACTATGTCATCTGCAAATCGGAGGTGAGAAATGTACTCTCCGTTAATATTTATTCCACATTTTGTCCAGGATAGCAGTTTAAAAATATCTTCTAGGGTGTTTGTGAAGAGTTTTGGAGATATAACATCTCCTTGTCTAACACCTTTGTTTATAGAAATATTGTTAGTGCTATCATGGAGCTGGACCATCATTGTTGCAGATTTGTATAGAGCGGTCTTGTACGTGTACGTAATATTGGTTCAGCATCTTCTTCATTTTCTTCACCATCACTGTGATCTTCGTGATCGTCATTGACTTCTTCTTCAGCATCACTCGGCACGTCGGAAAGATGGTCTTCAAAATGTTCTTCGATGAAAGTATCCTCTCTCCCATCCTTTTTAGGTTTATAAAAAGAATCACAAAAATCGTAAAATTTAATCACGTAAAAATATTCAAATATACGTTTTATTATAATACAAAAATGCTCTGAGGTTGAACTCGAAAACAATACAAAAACGGTTAAATGGTCTCTAACTTCTCAACATAAAATCATGTTAGTCCACAAATCACAAAAGTAAAAAAAATGTTAAAAAGACTAATAAAATATAAGAAAATAACAACACAGTTTAACAACCACCGAAAACTCAAAATCTGCGAATAAAAAATGATTTATGGGCTTTTCCACAAGCATTTATTGCTTTGTAAGTACCAGCTGCCGACTAAAGTAAAGGTCAATGATTTTTGTATTTTATTTCATTTTAGGACAAAGAAAAAAACGCACCATCTGAATCCATTGTTTAAAGTTAATTTGTAATATTTCCTACAAAACAGATTACGACCTTTAGCTATGTTTTGAACCAGTAAATATAAGTATTATTTTTTATATTACAACGACATCTATCCACTACACAACAAAAGCAAAAAGGCCAAGAGATTAGAAGTTTATGACGTGTTTTTTGTATACTAAATTGAAGGAAGCCGAAATGCACAAAAATGTGCACACCGCCACCACACAAGGTTTCTGAAACGCACACATTTATGCACACCGTAAACAATGTGTTAACATTTAGGTTATAATAATGTTTATTTAAAAAAATAATAAATTAAAAATACTTTGTAATCATTTAAAATAAATGTGAATAAAAACTAAATATTTTTAAATTTTAAATTAAAATTAATTTAAAATTATAAACATTTATTAACACATTCGCATCGCGAAAGGTATTAATACCCGTTACCTCGACTGACGGTTAATTACGGGAAGGGTTTTTTTACCTTTTACGCACTCTGATCTTTAAAGTCGGGTAGGGTATTTATACTTGTATTTTTCTACAAGCATTTGAATGGTTGTAATGGTAAATGAGTATCATATTGAAAAAAATATGTAGTTATGTTGGAGATTTTAAAAGTTATGGCAGTTTATGTAGAAACATATTTAGTGAGACTAAGACAGTGATTTATCGCCCGTATTATTTTATCAGCAGAGTGCGAATGTCATCCGATGCGAATGTGTTAATAATGATAATATAAGTACACTTGATTGTTATTTAATTTTATATATTGTATAAAAATTATCCCGTAAATTATTTTGCCACGAAGCATTTCCTTTTAAGTTCCTTCTGTTTTCAATGTTAAGTAAAAGACATTCTTTTTGGGTTGAGACAATATTTAAAACAATAAATCCCAGAAACATCAGCCTAATCAACTGAGCTTATTTAAAAAAATGCTTAAAAATTAATGTGGTGCGCATGGGGCAGGTGCTGGTGCGTGTTGATATGTCAGACGCCTTTAAGGGCAAGCCGACGCAACTGTCGTCAGCTCGCTGCGTCGCGGCCGGTCCATTGAAATCTCAGAGCTATCGTCCATCTGAAAACAATCAAATATAACATGTTATATGAATATTAAAAATAATATTATAAATAGTGTTTCATCAAAATGATTGTCGTTTTTTCTGGTGGTATAACGGATTTAGGTATCAAACATCATCAACAAATTCATCTTTACAAATCAATGTATATAATTTAAAAACTATAAAACATAAATACATTTTCTCATACTGATAATATATATCACTGGCTAATCTCCAGGTAGTTTTGGTAGATTATAAGAAGGATTAGCTTAAAAGCAATTTTCTCAATTGGAACGCTCCGATTTTTTTTTTTTGAATATTCCCCAAGTTAACCCTACTTCTACTAGAATCCAGACTTATCTAAAAGTATAAACACACAAAATTACTGAAAGTAAGGAACAGTAGCAAGATATATATTAGTTTTTTGAAGTCAACGCAATTGTCTTGTTACATACCAGATTACATTAATTACTCTTCCCGGCACTTGTAATAAGGTAACCAAACCCATTGTGAGTAGAAAACAGAACATGTACGAAGGCTGCGTACCACAGTTTAGTTGAGAGTATTAAATTCCAATCAGCCATTTGAAAATTATTCATCAAATCCATTCCTTTGCTTAGAATCGCAACACACATGTATAGTGTTATGGATACTCCACCAAATATGTACATCGATTTTTGGAAGGAATGAGGTAATTTCATTAAACTGAAAATAAATAAAAATAAATAAATCAAACACAAAAGTTATGCTTCAAAATATATTGAAGGAAAGCATCCTTAGCATTGTTGCCCACCCACATGCCTTCATCAACACCCACATGTATTAGTGCAGCTACACAGTAGTGTGCGTAAGACAGTATTTTTGCACGCACACTAATTCTAATGTCATTCAATAGACATATAAAATGTAAATATTATAATACTATAATATTCACATCTAAAGTACATCTAGTGAGCAACATGATGATAATTTGAGTTTACTTTCTAAAGTCTTAAATATATATGTAAAAAAAAAGTGTTCCAATTTCGCCGCTCACACAAATAGGTGTGATACTCAAAGCACGTCCATATGAGCATTTTACAATCGTCATTCGATTTTCGGCGTTCACGGAAATATTTTTTTTTATATAATTTCATGATTTCTAACATCGAGACAAACAAAAACAAGGTTTCTAAACCGGTTTTCGTTCCATTTACATTTCTATAAAGACGCTTGTTATTATTTTAGTCATAAAACTGTTTTGTATAAATAATATATATATAAGTATAAATATTTTGTTTTATAGATTATGGAATATTGAAATCATATTGTATCGTAAAAGAATTATATAAATTGTGCTAAATAAAATTCCTTTTCGTTTTTTATATCATTTTATAAAATATAATAGGAAAAAAATCAAAGCCAGAAGACAGAAGACACCCGTAAACCACATTTTTGTGTCTTTGTCGTTTTATTTTTGCAAGTCCTATTGTACCAATTTTGACTGTGCTTTTCGTCATGGGTTCCCTATTCAATTATATTTATATGATATTATGTATATAATAAGTACGTGTAATATTTATGAAATATTTTTTAATAAAAATATTTATTTTAAAACTAGACTTTGAATGGTTCAAAAAATTTTTTTTTTTAATAAAGAAAATATTTATATCCCTCGAAAATAAAAATAGTTTTTTTTTTGGGAACATTTTTGCCAAAACAATTTACCTGGGAAGTGGTTAATATCTAATACACAAAGTAATTAAATATTATTGAGACCATTCAACAACCTATAAAATATTTTGATACAAAACTTTTTAGTATAAAATAAATGATATATTTGTAACTGAAAATAAGATGTGTTAAATTCTGTCTTTATTTATTTCAGTATACTGTCTGTTTATTTAGTTAAGTCAACTTACCATATTGGCACCAATAACCAAAACATGAAAAGAATAACAGCTACAATTCCGTACCATAATGGATCATCAAATATTGACTTCAAAAATCTTTGACTGAAAATAAAATGACAAATAATTAGAAACATTACAGAAATTATATAAATCTGTAGAATGCCAATCAGTATTTAGTAAAGAGAACTATTTTTATGAATTCTTTCCAGCATTTAAATTGTATTAAACACTTAAACCAATGAAAATAACGATTATGTAAAATTTAGAGGAAATTTATGAAATCAATATTTCTAAATTATTAATAATATGTACATATTGGAAAAATATTTTAATCGCCACATTATTTAGAATTTTCTATAAAAATATTTGGGATAATGTACAAATTACTCCAGAAAAACTTGCGAGTTGGGCAAATTTAACTGTAGATACTCAATTCTAGACTACTTTTTAGAGAAGGTGAAGAGTATGTAAAATAATAGATGAAGATGCTCTCCAGGGAGCCCGAAACATGTAACCGTTGACAAAAAATTTAATCAAAACTAAATATTTTTAATTTGTTAATTTTTTAATTAAAATTTATTTAAAATTATAAAAATAATTGTGTTTGATACTTACTTCAAAGACTTTTGATCTGATGATCCATTGACTTGATACCCATTCTGAAATTAAATATAAAACCGTCATTGATACAATATAAAGAAAAAAAACATTAATAACTACTTCAACATCAAGCCTTCAAATTAAAGGGATTGCTTTTCCATAATAACTAGGGCAAAGGTAACATAAAGGTTATTAAAGTTCAATTCAAATTGCGTTTGTTTTAAATAATATAGAAAAAATATATCCCATTCATTTTTCATAACTACCATTCGTATGACACGATAAAGGGTAAGTGGACTACTATCAAATAACTATCGAAGCAAATAATATATGTATTAGGTGTTCATTAAAGGAATATTATGTTGGATTGTATTGCAAATAATATAGAATATTATTCCATAAACAACGTTTAATAAATATAATGTCATATTATATGAAGACAAAAATTCGGATACACTAAGTCATATTTAGTTGATTTCATCATTATGCTTTAGTGCATTTATAATTAACAAATTAGGGAAAAATAATCATACTACATATTAACTTTAGATGTCATTATTTGAAAATAATGATGTAAAATAATTCCATCTGATTTTGAATATATTTATGATAATTACTTATGTATAAATTGCTTTTAAAATCAAAAGGTTTTGTATAAAAATAGGTTAATTTACTCGATAAAAGGTTTTCATGGTGTTGTGTTTGGAGTTGACAGTAAATGAGACATTTGAAAATATGAGTAAGAGTAGACGAAAAAAATAAAATCAATTACCGTTCCCCTGTGTAGTTCTCTGCCCCTTTGCAGTCCATATAAGTAGAGCACCCGCCAGACTGATGTATGTCATGTAGTACACAGCAACCAGGAAGCTTGCCGTTAGTTACAAATAACCGAGACCTGGAATGAACAAGCGAAGCATGAAATCAACAAGTTTTATAATTTTCCTTCACATTAGAAATGATACCAATTTCAAATTGTTTCTCAAGATACTACTTTCCCTCTTTTTTAACATTAGTCTGCACTCCAGTCCCAAGCCTTGTATTATTATAATTTTTGCAAAATAATACTATTCAAAATATGAATATTAGCTTACACAAATAATGACTTTGAGATACTGATCCACAATTTTATTTTCGGTTTCGATAATTATTTTTGTCATAATGAGTTATGTAAACATCTTTCATCAGTTTCGATTAAGCATCTTCGTTAAAAGGTGGGCTCTTGTGATATGCGTCGTGTTATATTATGAGAACCTTAATAATCAGCCGTATGTCTTTATTATTTTATATTCTTTAATTTTTGTAATTTAATGGTATTAGATGCTTTAAGTTTTGTGTAATTTTTATAGTTTTAATTCTTTAACTGTATAAAATGTGAAAAATTTAAAATAAACCATGTGTAAAATTATAAACAATCTTTTATTTTGACAATGATTTTATTTTACACTAATAGGATGGCTAGTTTTAGAGATATAGTTATTTATATAATAGTTTACGGGATGCGCTGAATTTGCGAGAAAATGCTTGGGCAGTGAGCTACCTCTATTGCGCACGGCGCACGGGTGTGTAAAGGTTAATTGTGTGTCAAAAATAATATGAAAAATAAAAATTTATGGGTCTCAGTTACAGGTATATTATTATTAAACTTTTCAATCGATATTGAAATAATAATAAGAATTTAATAAATAAACAGCACTGGCAAAATAAAAATTCGTTTGGTGGAACTGTACAAATTACGATAACAAAAGAAATATGTCATCAAATTACACATAAAAGCATGTAAAGAGGTCTCCAAAAATGGATATACCTGTATACGGCGGTCAATTAGCAGTTTCACAACGGCACAGAAACAGAAAATTTAGGTCCCGGCGAAGATGTGTTAAGTATTTATGTGATTGATTGGCATCGGATGCTCACTCATAGTAGCTGACGGCCTTATCGAGGCAATCTCGCACTTCCTTCGGGAAGTGTCCCGGATCGCTCTGTCCCACCCGTCCCAGATGTTTGCCCTGAGCATGGTACACATTGCCCAGGTTGTACAGAGCTCTGCCTTCACTCAGACGATCCCCGAGCTCGCGGGAAATCTCCAAATGACGCTTGCAGCAAGCGACAGCCTCTGCAAACTTGCCCATCACCTTTAGCGTGTTACCAAGGTTACCAGATGACTTGGCTTCACCCAGCTTGTCACCCATAGTCCAGCAACGTTTTATGTATATTTTAAAAGTCATGCATACTTCAGATTATTGCTCATTTTTATAATATTATTTCCACCTTTTTTAGAAGATCATAGTTGATAGAAGAATACAGTATGAAAACTATTATACGCTTTTGATACATGAATGCATAACTCATCAGCATTAAAATGTTTTTGTTTTCTATTTAGAATGTATTTCAATATTCTTCCCAACTTTCTATAAAGCATTAGAATACTATATTATATAATAACAGCTGTGGATTTGTATTTATATAGCAATTAATAAACTTATCAGAATACTTTAAAATCCCTGTATTTTATTATTTCATCCAGAAATTTCTACTTTTTGTTTGCACGGTAATCTGTGGAACTTATACACTGTGCAAAAATAGAATTCGGTGTTCTTATGCATGCAAAGTGTGATTGGCCAAACACTTTGTATTGAAAGGTGTTTAAATTGTAACGATTACCTTGCTAGCGTGAGGTCCAGCTTATGGTAGTGCATGGCCTTTCCGAAATCTCCGAGATAGAAGTATGCATTGCCAAGCTGGCTATAGATGGCGCTGAGTGTCCGCAGATCGCCGGTGCGCGCTTGAATAGCCGCCAAGAAGAAGGCCACTCCTGCGCGACAATCACCAGCCTTGCACAGACGCTCCCTCTCGAGAGCCAGCTCCAGGCACATGCAGCCCCCATCCGAGCTCTGCAAACAGAACAAGCGTTTAAACATAATTATAATAATGTCTAGATTTGGTTGCGATGGAAATAAATAATTTGCGGAATAATCCAGCTGCGCACGGGTCAATATGCTCCAGCTATAGCGGCTAATTGTGATGGTTTTTTTTTATCTTTTTCATATACTTACATTTTAACTTCAACTTGAAGGCACAGCAATTGCAGTATCGGAAGAATATGCTTGGGTGATTTGTTATTCGGAATTAAGGAGTCAGATGATTAGCCAGATGCTCCCGAGGCCCGGACCAGTTTGTCCTAGCGGCTGAACCCGATTTTATTACAAATTAACAAGAATAGAAGATCACATAAAAAATAATAAACTATTTAAGAAAAATAATAAAATGTGATAAATGACTTACAAAAAGTAAGAGAACATACCAATAGTGTATTCATATGCTAGTAAAATGTAGGTTAAAATTAATGAAACAGCAAAACGTAAGTCATGATATGAAATCAATATAATGCTATTTTAATATATTCCAAGAAATCCAGGGTATGTAGGTTACAATACGTTTGGTTTTTAGTGTTTCTTATGCGAATATACTCATACAATAGGAGTGCCCACCTTTCACATAAGCATTAATAAGGTTGACTCATTTTTGAGTGTGAGGACCGTTATTTCTAACAATGATTTGTATTTACATTATTCTGAGTCACCTACAATAATCAACACTAGAAAACCACAAACAATTGTTGTAAAATATATAGATTCAAATCCAACAAAATAGATGGCATTGGTAAATGTATGTTATAAAAATAGTATGTTTTTTTTATTCAAAAGTGTGTTAATTGTTTTCTACAAAATAATAATGAAACTCGCCTGATTCTCGCCCGTGAGGTTCTCTGAGCTGGCACTGAGAGACATAATTGCGGTATTAAAACGAATCCTTTCGAGTTGGGTCCTTCTTCTCATATTATTACAACTGCGGCCTTTTTTCAATAAATTTGTATTATTTGTGTCTTTTTCTACACAGTTTTGACGTAACACTTGCGACGTCGTTGACTGAAATGCAAAATGGCCACGGCAAGCAACACAAGAGTGTGGCAAACCAATAAATATTTCTGCCAACGCCTTTTAAACCTATCGTAATATGCATGCGCGTACGATTATAAAAAAATTAAACTATTGCTTTACAACGTATTGGCATTATATGGCCACCATAAATAGTCACCAGGGACTGCAATTAAATCCTTAGTCTCGAATACCCTTATTTTACGTTATATCATCGAATATCTTTATAATACATTTCAAATAACAGGTTATCAACTGACAATATTTCGTGAAACTGAATAATTATAATTTTAAAATATTTTTTATTAAAAAATGAATAAATTAAATATATTTAGTTTTGATTCACAATTTATTTTAAACGATAACATGTTTCGGCCTTCCTGAAGACCATCTTCAATAATGAAATATTAAAAACAGGCAGTGGCTTACATGGGTATGGACAATTAATTAGTTTCTACACACATATTTACAGTTTGTATATATGTGCGGGTAAAAATATTGAAAAAATATATTATAAAATTAATGGGTATCTGGTTTTTTTAATGTATTAAGTCATAATATAAAAATATTTTTTGTTTTTAATTTTAAAAAGACTATAAAATTACTGAGTATTTGTTATTTTAATGTACAAAGATATTATATGATAATAGATTGATGTGCTAAAATTAAAAATTCCTTGTGATACTTCGGTGTACACGACGGCCAGTCCCTGGTAGTTATGGTTTTTTTTCCCTCAGCTAAATTGATACCTAGAATAATCACTTTTAGCAGTATCAACGACTTTATAATGTTATCTTTTGACAATAGTACATGCCGGAATCACAAAAACAGAGGTTAACAAGTAGTTCATTTAGTAACAATATATATGTATTATTATTATATTTTGTTTTCTCAAGAATCTATCTAAATAAATATAATAATATACAAAATAATCTATATAAAATTAGATTTAAAATAAAGAATGACTTTAAAAAAGAAAGACGGTTATTACTTATCCACCATACTATATTTAATCGCAACTACACTAAAATACAAAAAAAAGAGGTAAGTATCTTTTCTTATAAAAATAAACTTCGTAATGAGAACCGCACCAACCGTAGTCGAAATATTTTTAAAACAATAGACCGTATGAAATTACGAAACTCTAAATATTTATTAGGCAACTGTTTATTTATAACTAATGAAACCATTATAATATGCATTGACATGTTAAAGGTTTAAAAATATTTTTTATTCTTTTGACAATAATAAACAGTTAAAATGTAAAGGCCACTTTTAAATGAATATTTTTTCAATATTTTTGGATTTTTTAAAGACCCATATAATTTATAAAAATTATACCTCATTTAATATTAACCGTTTTGTCATATTTATATTGTTTTTGTCAAGTTAACAAACATTTATAATCATGAATTGTCTTTTTTCATATTACTGGTGAGTGATTTGAATGTAGACATAATGAAAAGAGGAAAAATAAATCCATGCGAATAAAAACAAGTAACAAAAACGTCAAGCTTGGTGGAAAAACTGTAAAAACTAGATCAACGACAGACAGAAAAAATAATCGATATGAAATATGTATTTTTACCTTTCTTTATACCTAACAAATATTCATAAAAAATCAAGAAAATCGGTCCATCCGTTTCAAAAAAGTGCTACCACAAACAGTGTGATGCGAACTTTTCGTATATATTTAAAAGACAAATTATTAATAAAATTATTAATGAAAAAAAATAATAAATCGTAATCAAATTATGCAATTCCTACGCCAAAAATAATATGTTTCTAATAGCCATACATCACAAATACCTACTGATAATCAGTGTCCGTCATTCGATTACTAAAAGTTGACATTAGAAGTCATAAAAATATAGTTTTAAAATTAAGTAATATTTAGTTTTATTAATAAGTAAATTTCTAGATTTAATTACATTATATTAAATAAAAAAATATTCCGAAAAAATGTCCAGCTACAATAGGTTTGGTAAGTCTTTTTAAAATTACGCTCGTTGATTAACTTTCTTGAATTTAGGTTATGTTTTACGTTATGATATTTATTGTCTTAATGTTTTATATATTTCTTTAATGTATTTGTTATTATTCTTTACGTCCTACTGTTTTGGAAAATATTTATTGTTATTCTCGAAGAATTCAAAAGATGTATGTACTACAATTTTATGTCATTTGACATTGGAATTTTGACACGTGTATTTTAAAACATGATACACAAATAAGCGGTGAAGTGGAAAATGATTTAGGTGGCGATTCGTGTAGGAAAAACGTATTTTCTCAGATTGTTAGTGGCGCCTAAGTGGTTTTCTTTTGAACGAAGTGTTAGTTCAGTTAAGCCATCACAGCCGGCGAAGCCCCGTGGCTTTCAATCTTCCATCCAGAAAAATGTAAGTAATCTCTCGACTTTATCTCACAATTATTCAATAAAACTACTTTAAATTCACATATTTAACTATTCTACGTCATATTTTGTGGAATTTCTTTTTGATTTATGCATTATTTTAACATTTTATTATATACGTCTAGTTAGTGAGACCGCCATCTTGATTTTTGTAATAGTGTATATGTTTTCGTTCTCTTCCATTATATCATTATTCAACGTTTTGATTATATATGCAATTGTAAATTCATTTCTCGTACTTACATTTTTCATTATTAAAGTTATCAACGTCGGGCTAATCCTCCGGCCTCCTTACAAATATCGATTCTGCCCCGTCTGTGAGGCCTTGGATGTTTTCTCCAGTCCTTGATGACAATTTACGCTCTTCCAGTGAATGGTTCTAGATTGCACAAATCGAGGCTGCTCTTTTTGTAAGCCTCAGGCTCTCGTAATCTCGAAAAACCAACTGCAAAACATCTAAGTCTAATGTTGCCATTTATTTTCGTCCTCAAAACGTGATATCACATTTTTTTACATTACAGTATATGTATTCAAGAAAATGCGTATTTTTTCATGTTGTATTTGTTTTTATTTATTAATAAAAATAATATAAATGTTGATCAAGGCAGCAACAGGAATGAAAAATATAAATTGTAGAAAATGGTTTTATTTAAAATATTTTTCTAATGAGACAAATTTTAATTAAATCCCTTCAAAAACTTTGACTTTCGTGTGCACTTGTTCACCTGTGCAAAGACAGTCTCGTTCACAATGGAATGTATGGACACTTTATGTAAGGCAAAACATTTAGATACGGAGCTGTGTTGGATGCCAATAAAGGTCCTGCTGACTGAAGTCCTATATTGAAACACAAAACCCACTTCCTCCGATATTTATGCCACATTAATTTTCATAAATTTTCATACACGTAAGTTGAGGCATAAAAAATGTAGATAGATATATTTGTAAATGTCATTTTACAAAACATTTTAACTAACTTTCGTGTGACCCATTACTGAATTTGCTAAAAGTTATAATATTGAATTTAATCCTTAAAGCTGGAATGTATATTAAAATGTTAAGTCTTGCAGAATTCAGACAATTTGCATAATTATTTTGTTTCTTACACAATATTTAGTTACAGAACTATGGGATCCATCATTTTCAAGTATGGCGACGGAGGCCATTCAAATATTGCAGCTATCAAAATTAACACTGATTTGCAGGATCCTGGTTGAAACATGGATTAAATTCATAAAATGGATACTATTCGTAAGTATGTTATGTCTACTATATATTTACGGTGGAACCTCGTTATTTCGTTCATTCGTTCTACGTTTTTTTTTCTTCATAATTTGTTCATTTTGTATGGTGTCTGCAAATAACCATAATAAACGATGTTAAATAACTTTGCATAAACTGTTCCTCGATTTACTGTCTTAATCATTATGGTCCTCACATATATTATCCTGATACCATATTTCCGAGAACTTAATGAGATAGACAATCTTGTTAGCCGATGCAGCTGCATTAACCGCTTACCCGGCATTCACACGAATATGTGTAAAAAAAGTATTCCAAATTCTTCGTTAACGCGAATAGGTGTGATAACAGAAGTGCGCCCATATGAGCATTTCAAAATCAAACAACGGCGTTTGATTTTCGGTATTCACGCAAACACGAGTTTCATATAATTTCACGATTTCTGATATTAAAACAATTAGGGTTTCGAAACCGGTTTTTGTTCTATTTACATTTCAATTATGCCGCTTGTTCTTAGCCTCGTTGATGAAAACTTATGTTTTGTATTCATTAGTATGTTGTCTTATAGGTTACGGAATATTGAGAACATATTGTATCGTTTTTATATTATTTTTAAAATTATAGGAAAAAATTCAAAGCCAAAAGACACTCATTAACTCTTAAAGTCACGTCAAGTCAATTAGTCAATGAAAAATAAAGTTTAATATTTGAGGCCGATTTTTTTTATGTGTTTTGATTGGTCATATGCATTTATATTCACCTTCAGAACTAAATTAAATAAATCCATTATTATTTATAAAAAGGGTAAATTTGCAACATGTGTACAATGACCCACAACTCAATACATATCGTAAAAAAAAATTTTGACGAAGGAATGTCGGAATACGAAACCAAATTATATTCAATATAGAATTCGGATGAATCCCCGTCTCGCACTCGATTTACGTACATTTTTTCAGGGCGTGGGATAAATCCTGCGACCATATTTAAGAGCAGTAATGTAATGCGGATATATCCGCACCTCGCATCTAAAGGGTTAACTATATTTTTGTGTCTTATGTCGTTTTATTTTTGCATCTCCTATTGTATCAATTTTTACCGTGCTTTTCGTTATGGACTATCCCATGTTATAATTTAATATATATAGTATGTACATGTAATATTCTATGAACTAGACTTCGAGGCGTTAACATTTTTTTTATATATATTTGAATGAAAATAATATGTATATGCTTTCTTTAAGCAAACGAAAATAAAAGTAGTTTTTTTTTTTAAAACATTGCCTAAATAATTTGTTGGTAAGTGGTTAATTCGGTGGGAATGTACGAAAATAAAATAAATATTTTTAATAAAATGATAAAGACCGGTACTCGACTTAAATGAACTCGAGTATGGAGTAATTGGTAATGTCTCGAGCACCCGGGTACTTGACGTGGAGTATGCTCGAGCTGGATGCCCTAATGTATGTTATCAGTGTGACGATGCTTTGTTTAAATTGAAGTGCCAAACTGCAGAGGCAAGTTAGCATTAAGGACTCTAAATAATATTTATATATACACATATTTATGTACGATATATAATATACAGATGAATGTTGTTCAAGGATATTTTTTCATTGTTATTACGTATTTGAAGGGTTCTCACTTTTTTCCGCACTTAACGGGTTTTTATTTTACCTTTAAAAACGTAATTAAAAGGTTTCACTGTAATCCAATGTAAAATAAAATATTTTTATGATGTCTCACCACCAAGATCTCCGATGGCCATGAAGAGAGCTATAACTTATCTGATGAATTATAATAAATTACGTTGAATTAAATTCGCCATTATTTATCTGATAATGTTTTAATTATTTTAATTTTATTACAGGAAATTTAATTTGAATGCAAAGATGAGAATCAACCATGGGTCACGCAGACATCAATAAAAAATGTGAGTTTTCATTTTTTTTTTCATAATTTAATAAAATATGGATGTATAATGTTTATGATGATATCTTACCACCAAGATCTCCGATTGCCATGAAGAGATATAAGAGCACTGATGACATTATATATTTAACTTTTTTAAGTTCAAACATTTTTTTCTTAACCGCTTCCCCAGTGCTTACATGAATCTGTGTAAAAAAAAGTGTTCCAATTTCGGCGCTCACGCAAATAGGTGTATCATATTACTTCACAATTTCTGACATTGAAACAAAAAAATCTGGGTTTCTAAACCGGTTTACTTTCTATTTGCATGTCAATGAAGACACTTGTTATTCTTTTAGCCTCTTTGATAAAAACTTATGTTTTGTGTTATACATTATGGAATATTGAAAACATATTTTATCGAAAAGTGAACCGTCTACATCAATGATACTCAACCTTTTTTTTCTTCGGGCCACATACATATATTTGTAAAGCTACGTGGGCCGCAACACTATACTGGTATGACAAAAAATATCATGAAACCCATCACCTCCGTTTTTTTGGAAACCAATTGAGATTTATACAAGTATAACCAAAACAAAATAATAATTGTACATATCAATTATCAGCATACGGTTCGTTAAAAATTACAAAAGTGAAAAAAATAAAACTCAAAAGTAACATGTATCCAAGCATTTATTTTGAAATTAGTGTGATTTTTGACATTGGGATAAATTTTCAACAATTTAGACAAATCGGGTTTATAATTGCTGCATGCTACCTACCCTCAATACGGTCAATACAATCATCAAGGTGAGAATCAGTAAGTCGATTCTTGTGTACGTTTTTTGCATATTTTATTTTGGAATATGATGACTCACAAAGATATGTTGATGCAAACAATGTGAAGAGCAGGCAGGCACAATTTTTTAGTCTTGTATTTTTCAGGAACTAATTCCCAAAAATGGATGTAATCCTTCCCCTCTCTTTTTTCTTCAAAAATAGTTTACAGATTAGTATCATTCTTAAATTCGATAAATTCATTAAAAAGCACTGCATAATCATATCCCAATGCAGCTAAATGTGTTAAAGTTGCTGTTTCTAGGTGCCAATGATTTTCTATAAGTAACAAACAATTCTTGATACTACATAAGTCCTGAAATCTACTCTTAAATTCCTTAGCTAAAGCACCTAAATAATTTAAAAATATCTTAAGCTTTCTTCAGAAACATGTATACCATCTTGCTTAGCTTTTATAACAGTTGGAAAGTTATGCAATACTTGGTTCTCTATCTCTTCGTGGTAGATGTTCAATTTCTCTTCAAAAGCAAACACTTTATTCGCCATCTGCGAAATGATTTTATTTTCGCCCTGTAGGCCACGATTGAGTTAATTAAGTTTTTCTGTGATATCACACAGAAAAGCTAAAAGACACCACCATCCGTCATTATTAAGTTCACTGTAAATTTTATTATGTTGTAAAAACAAAATAATTTCATGTCTCAAAGAATAAAACCGTTCCAGAACTTTACCTCGGCTTAGCCATCTCACCGAGGTATGTAAAAGAATGTCACTATAGTTACTGTTCAATTCTTCCAAAAGACTTTTAAACTTGCTGTGGTTCAGTTCTTGGGCTCTAATATAATCAACTATACTTATTGCAGTCTTCATCACGGCGTCTATTTCGGCAATGGAGATACGTGCTGATATTATTATTATTATTATATTAGTATTTGTATAGCGCTCTTTTATGACCGAATGATCATTCCAAAAGCGCTTCTTTGCCTCTCTGAGTAAAAAGGTGGGTCTTGAGTCTGCTTCTGAAGGATGCCTCCGCTTTAAGCTCTCTTATGCTTTCCGGTAGTGAGTTTCAGGCCATTGGTGCAGCGTAGCTGAAAGCCCGATTGCCAAAGACCGTGCTAGGACTGATAAGTTCTCTTGGTGTATGATACAGTGGAGAGATAAGAGATTTGTTAAATTATATTTCTCTTTCAATAATTATAATTTTAGAATCAATTATAATTAAAAAATTAATAAATTAAAATATTTAGTTTTGATTCACAATTTATTTTAATGATTACATGTTTCGGCCTTCCTGAAGACCATCTTCAATAAAGCAACAAATCCTTTTTCGGATCCGATCATTGAAGGGCATCCATCCGTGCATACACAAGCCAATTTTTCAATATCAATATCATTGTTTTCCAGAAATGTACTGATAGTATTGAGATAGTCCGTGCCTCTGGTTTGATTTTTCATGGGAAGAAATTTCAAAAAAACCTTCATGAACTGAATTGTGTCCTGTATGAGCCACGAGGAAAGGTATCACTAAATGTTTTGTGCTTCGTGGTATAATGACGAAGAATGTTATATTTTTTTCAATATAACACTCTCACGACATATCAAGCATGTGGTCGACCTATGTTTATTTGACACAACGAAATATTCTTCTTCCCATTTGTCTTGAAACACTCTTTTTTCATCGGACATTTTTCGATTGCATTTCGAAGACACTCCCGCCATCATGAGTAATTAAATTAAAACAAACAATATTTTATAAGACAGCAAAAAATCTATCGTATCCGTGTTCCTCGTAATGTTTACTTGAAATAAAGCCGCAACACTATAATATATATAAATAAATCTAGCGTGTGCAGTAGCAACACTCTTATACCAGATCTGATATTGACACGACAATGACCATCCTCTTCGGGTTTCCATGTCTCTACGTCAAAGTCCAAAATTATTTTCAAGATATACGAAATATAGAATGCCAGATTTTGTAAATCATGTTCCTGATAATAAATGTGTTGAGGGCCGCACAAAAAAAGCTTGGCGGGCCCCATGCGGCCCGCTGGCCGCAGGCCGCAGGTTGAGTATAGCTGGTCTACATTGTACTAAATAATTTTCCTTTTCGCTTTTTATAATATTTTGATAAAACTTATAGGAAGTAAAAGTCTTCGAAGGGATAAAATTTCTTTATTTTTTAATAATCATATTTATATGCTTCAAAGTAAACGAAATAAAAATATTTTTTTACATTTTTATTAACACATTGCTTGCGGGCATTGTTTTATGCTGATTGCAGCCTGGCGCGGGTGATTTTTGGGTTCAAGCGCTTTTTTTTATATTTTTTTAAAAGTATAACCTTTGAAATATTCGCGATAATTTAGTGAAATTTTAAATGTAGTTAACCTTATTGTGCAGCAATGATAAAATGGTGGTTAACAAACACAAAAAAACGTCTTTTAAAGTAACACTTAACACAAACACAAATATTTTGTAGAAATATGAACAAAACATTTCTACCATTCAACCCTTCGTCAGGTAGAAAGAACCCCAATTCTCTGTACAAGTTGAAAACAATTATTGCGCATTGAACGTCAAAAAAATCAAGATAACGCGATCTGCGTCAAGGTTTCTTCGAGCACACAAAAAATTGTATATTTTTCGTCATTTTTTATAATTTATTAATAAATTAAAACTAAAG
This sequence comes from Glossosoma conforme, assembly GCA_022606575.1. NCBI lineage: Eukaryota > Metazoa > Arthropoda > Insecta > Trichoptera > Glossosomatidae > Glossosoma > Glossosoma conforme. Next base: position 116,476 of record JAGTXR010000406.1, read on the forward strand.
CATAAAAATTACAAATTTGTGAGTTAAATGTGTAGTTTGAAGTAAGATATACGATTAAGCAACATAATCCATCCATTACCCGACTTTCACCACCAGAGTAAAAAACATATTACCACGTTTCCCGCATTTGAGCACCCGTCTAAAAAAAACAGATTAATATGTCTCCTGCAAACAATGTGTTACTTTACATTTTTGCCAAAATAATTTGCCAGTGAAGTGGTTAAAATATGCATTATTTGTTCATGAAAACCAGATTATAAAAATGGTAAATATAACAGTAAAAATACAATAATATGCATTTCTTATTTCCAGGTGGACAGATTTTGAGGTTTGAAGAAGATGCATTTATCATTAAAAGTAATTATTTTTTCATTATTATATATATTATATATTTAAATCACGGGTCGTCAACCTGGTCCGTACTGTCCACTAGTGGGCGATATGGGCTTCCGTAGTGGGCAGTGGACGATTTTTGTAGATTTTTAAATCTCCTATATTCCTTCTAGATTTTTTTCCACCCATATACTGAATTGAAATATAGCGAGGTTGGTGGGTGGTAAGGAAATTTTACCATGAAAAATAGGCAAAAGTGGGCGCTAGGCATAAAAAGGTTGACGAGCCCCGATTTAAATGATCAATTGTAACATTTCAAATGTGATTTGTATGTAATTGAGATTATGCGTTTTGTGAAAAATGTATTGCTGCGAAATGTCGTACATTACTTTTCATTTTGCCTGACAGAGTAAGATTAAAATACTGTAATGCAAGTAACTGTGTTAACCTCATGAGAACTCTCCATTTTTAGACGATATATTTTGTTTTTTAAAACTTTATGATTATATATTTAGTTTATTTGGGCCCAAGATACCATTTGTGTTTGACACATTTGCTATACTGTCCTAATAGGTGTACCGGAAAAGAATGACGTTTTTTGTTATCGCTTTTGCGTGGTCAGTTGTGCTTCGGCAGTCGAACTTTTACAACGAGTTTTTTTGTTATTTCTCTGACTACGTATATCTGGATTGTACTAAGACTTATAAACAAAAAAATTACAACCCTATATAAAACATAGAGCCTTGTACCGAATGAGGAATTTATTCGAGATATTATGCTTTACCATTTCATGAAGAAAGAAAGTGCAACACGTGCTACAAAAAATATTTGTGATTTACTGGGAGATATTTTGAATGTTCGTAAATGCCAGAGGGGGTTTATACAATTTAAATCCGGCAATTTGACTGTTAAAGTGGATAGCGATGTTTTAACTGAGCTAATTCAGCAAAATTCAACTTCAACGATTCAAGAACTCGCGTAGCAACTCAGATGTTCATGGTCAAGCGTGCAAAAGCATATCAAAAAAATCGGCAAGACATGGAAACAAGGAAAATGGATACCGAATGAATTAAGTGAAGAGAATCTATGTGAGCGTCTAAATGCGTGCTTTGAGTCATTGGAATTAAATACCAAAACTCCATTTCTACAACATCCTGTCACTGGTGACAAATAATGGGTGTTGTATTCAAACCAAAGACGCAAGAATCAATGGCTTTCAAAGGGCCAGGTACCAAAACCCACCCCCTAAGCCCAGGCTCACCGCAAAAAAAGTTATTTTGTCTGTTTTGTGGGACTGCAAGGGAATAATTTATTTCGAAACATTAAAACCCGGACAGACAATTAACGCCCAAGTGTATTGTGATCAACTAGAGCGTTTCGATGCATAAATAATTTTAAAAAGACCTGCACTGGCTAATCGTGGACAAATGTTTTTTGTACCTCAAAAATTACGAAAGATAAAATTAAAGCCCTAGGTTTGGACAACTGTCCCATATTCACCGGATCTTGCCATTTGTTCCGGTCAATGAAACACTTTTCAAACGGAAATGAATACAACAGTTATGAGGACGTCACAAAAGGCATATCTGAGTATTTCACATCGAAACCAGCTAAATTTTACAAACGTGGTAGAAAAAATTGACTGAAAGGTGGAAGGAGGTTATATCAAAGGACGGAAATTATATTTTGAATTAAATTTTAATAAATGGATACATTTAATGCACGAAATTGTTTCATTAAAAAAACGTCATTCTTTTGCGGTACACCTAGTATAATTGATATTTATTAGTCTTTATTTGTTACATACCTATTGACATCTCTTTGTATTTTGAAAAAAAAAAGTTATTAATATAATATTAAAAACTTATGTTTCTTTTATTATTTTTTGTAAGCTTATATAAATTTAAAGACTAGAATATTAAAATTGTTTTCAGATTGTGGTATTCCGCGTAATTATGTGTTGTGGCTCAAAAACCATATTCATCTTTCGAGTCTGTCAGAATTCAGTAATTGGTGTATTTGACAATTTGTGGATTCAACAACTAATCAGGATGAAGAATAACTATACTTATTGAATTGTTTGTATATTTATTAAATTTTTCAACCAACAATGTGTTATTGTCTAATAAATTGTTCATTAAAAGTATCAAACCTGTTGTTATTCAGTTCTCTAATTCCTAATACAGTTTCCTTTGAACTAGATTTTTTTATACATAATTAATTATATTTGTGCCGCATGTCAAATAAGGTAAGTCGAATTCTCGCAACGAGGGTTCATATTTCTATCATCAATTGACCCGGCTTAATAATATTATTTTATTTTTAATATCACAGTCAACTCTCCTATAATACACACTTTTTCTTATTACTAATTGATATTTTCTCCATAGTATTTATGGTGACTATATGATCATTATCGCCCTTCTGTTTTATTTTGTTTAGAATCTCTTCTAAGGACTGAAAGTCGGACTAATCATCTGGCCTTATGAAAACTTTATAGGAGGGTTTATTGTTTTGTCCATTCCTGTTTTGCATGTTAATATTAAGTTTGACTCTGTTACACACTTAGTGATCGGGGAGTTTCCTGCCAAATTGTATCGTAACGCAGGGCTTTTTTGTAACTTTCTCTCCAAAATTAGACTACGTAAAATATTAATATTTCTCGATCTACCTGATATTTTACTATGAAACTTTCAGTGTTTTACTTTAAAAAGAGGTCTCTATTTGTGTCCATGATTATGAATGTGGCGTAAGTCATGTTTAATTTGTTCTGAGATATTTAAAGGTTTGTGTTCTGGTGTCGAAAGAAAATCCATGACTTTGACAACTTCATGTTGCATAAAATGCCATATTTAGAATTTTTTAATTTATGCTGGATGAAGATTTTTTATTTCTCTACAATGTGAACTGAAATTGAAGAATAACTTTTTCATTCATGACTTATACCACTTTAACATTAAGGTTATCAACTGACAATACTTGGTGAAAATGCATAATTATAATATTTGAATTAATTTTAATTAAAAAATTAATAAATTGATTAATAAAAATTATTGAAGATGGTCTTCAGGAAGGCCGAAACATGTAATCGTTAAAATAAATTGTGAATCAAAACTAAATATTTTAATTTATTAATTAAAATTAATTCAAAAATTATAATTATACCACTTTCATAATTATGGCTACGTTTATTTATACACTTTGCAAAATGTTTTATTTTATTTTTTATGTTTACAACAATACTCTATTCTAGGTACACATAGAAAAAAATCTAATTATTATCCATTAAATCATTGTCCTTTATTTGTAGATATTATCCCTATTTATTTTTATCGATCGAATATCCTTTAACACGTTCATGGCCAACACGTTTTTTTTTGTAAAGTGACGGAAAATGTTTATGTGGTATTAAGTGTTATGGCCGCATCGGACAATTTGAATAGCAGTTTAAATATTACCGCTATTTATTGTTAACCTGCAAAGTTTTAACCAAGTTAGTATCTTTTTAATTTTGCTATATACAACGGGCGCAAATTCTTTCACTTCCTTAGGAATTGTCATTACGTCATTTGGGACTCATTTTAGATTAAGCAATGGGCGAGGACAACATAATTAGAAAGACTGAAATATATTGAAATAACATATTTTTTAAAACGGAAAATAAATTAGAGAGAAATGGCCTTTATCTTTTTTGTATAAAATTCATATATATATAATTCATATACTGAAGCTGCATATATAAATTAATCGTTAAAAAAAATCTAAATTTTTATTGTCAAAAAAATATGTCTCATTCATTCTAGGGTGCAAAATATATTTCAATGACGTATTCATACGTCTCACCCGCTCCTGATATTGTATACATTGATGTATATTTACTTCCTGCCTGATTGATAGGTTAAGGCTATTATTTTTGTTCGGTCCCAAATTTCTTGTATCGCCAGGTACATAGGTACAAATAATACTCCTTGTCACCTGTTTGCCGCCCTTGTCTATAGTTTACCGTACCCGACCGCTTAGCGTAGGGCTCTGGAACCGGGTACAGCTAAACTGGGTATCCGCAATGTTCTTCATAGAACCGAGTTATTTCGATGGTTACCCATTTTTTTATTTTTCTAATATGAAATAGTTAACGATTTGGGACTCATTTTAAATGAAGCGATGGGCGAGGACAACATGATTAACCCTTTAACTACGACTATTGTTTTAATAACAGCAGAAAAACGGCAGTAAACCATGAAAAAATGAAGCATCGATTTTTAAATTATAATTTATTATTTTATGCATACAGACCAAAATAAGCTTGTAGATTTTTGTTACTTTTGGAGGAAAAAACTTTTATTTTTACATATATATATTTGTATATAGTATGTAAAAAAGCCCTTTAGGTGTATAATTTGTCATAAAAATGAATTATTTTGGTAAAAAGTAGCTTTTTTATTTGATTTACTTAAAATACTCGCAAATATACGTAAATAAATTATCGAAAATATCTATCTATTGTGGCCTGGGCTACATATCGTAGTTGAAATACAGAGTGTTATGCCGTCATCTCTTAGGTCAGGTGTGGCAAAGTTTTTTGGGTCAGCATGCCAAAAATAGTAAAAATAAATCTGAATTTTATTAACAAGCTTAAAAATTACAATAGATTTTCTTAAAAATAAAATCCTTATCAATAAAAATAAACATGTACTTATTTATCAATGAGATTTTTGCTGTTGCACATTTGTTGACTATTTCTTAATTAATATCTGGTTCATATTTCATCACTCAGTAATTAATAGACATGACCAACTGAATTCATCTGCCATTCTCTTTCTTGAATTACATTTTATGAAATTTATTTCTGAAAACAATTACTCGCAAACGTGTAGATGAGAAAATTGATAATATTGCTCTCGCTAGTTCCTTTAAAACGTTTTCTGCAATGGATTTCTGCAACGATTTCTGAAATGGCCTTCCAAGTTCTCATTATTTCTTCTTCTGCATTGTTATTCATTGTGTTTGTTAACCCTCGCCTTACTATGTTAAAAACTTCCGCGCATTCCGATGGTGTGTACTCGTTACACATTCTGATTTAAAGTGAATAAAATGAGTAGAAAATCGAAAAAAGTAAAATATTCAAAGATATCGCTTAATTTTATAATAGTTGATGTCAATAAGCAGTAATAATTGACATTTAATAGCTAAAAACATGAAAAACATCAGACGAAGACCTCAAACGGCCAGACGCACCTTGGCGGGTGAACTTCCGAGAGCTACTATAGTCCATCCAATATATGAAGAACCCTATGACACATTTATTGCCCCTTGTAAAAGGGATGGGGCAAAAATATTTATTTCGATTAGGTCGATTTTTTTTCTCTTCGAAAAAAAATCGAATTTGAATTCGGCGAATCGTATATAAACATCTCTATTTCCGCATGGCGGCTTCATGGCGGATCAGTACAAATGTTTGACTTTCAGTAGCGTGTTGTTCTTCGATCGATTCGTGTTTTTTGTTGTTGTAATTATTATATTTATTGTTATTATTGTTAAAGTTGTTTCATTGAATCATATTTTTGTGTTTTTACAATACCCGAAGAGACAGAAAAGAACTATTCTCAGCAGTGAATCACGTGAATTTGTCGTGACGCTTGCGTGATTATTTTCATCCAGAAAAACAAAATGGTGGACCATTGCTGTCTGTTGAAAACATTCGAGATCGGGTCGCTGGATTCCCTAGGAATCAGTAAATCTACAGTGTCTCGGATCACAGAGGAGAAATACGGTGAATCTTCATTAGAAGAGAAAAAATATTAACACCAAATAAGAAACGACAGAAGAAATGCTCAATAACAAAACCCGATAGCTTTGATTTGGCAGCAATTCGGAATCACGTGTATGCATACTATGACCGCGAACGAAATACCAACACTTCTTAAACTGGTAGGTTCTCTAAAGTCAGTCGGATTATTTCAAGGCAGTGCGACGTCCTCTTAGTAAGGTATTGAAAACATTGGCTTCAAATATAAAAATGTGAAAAAGAAAGTTTATAATGGAGCGCACGGATATTTCCCTGAAAAGATGCGATTTTTTGAGGCAAATGAAAAGCATTAGGAATTGGGAGAAAGTCGTTTTCTCGACGAAACTTGGCTCAATGCTAATCATACTGTTGGTAAAATATGGACCGACGACACGGCTAAATCCAGGACGAAAACTCCTGAAGGAAAAGGCCAGCGCCTCATTATTTGTCATGCCGAACGTCAAAAGGTTTTGTGCCCAATCGTCTTCTGGCGTTTAAGTCAGTTAAAACGACAGAAAATCACGAAGAGATGAATTTTGATAATTTCAGACAATGGTTTATGACCTTATTGTCAAATTTACATGACCCTCACGCCATAGTAATGGACAACGCCGTACCATTCTGTCCAAATCAACAAAGTTCCTACTACGGCAAACAATAAAAAATGAAATTATAAGTTAGCTTCGTGACAAAGGAGTGCCAAGTAATGAGGCAATGTTAAAAATGAGCTGCTCCGATTGGTTAATTTGTATAAACCTCCAACACCAACATATGTATTGGACGAACTGGCCAAAACAAAAGGCCACACGGTAATCAGATTACCGCCATACCATGCCAATATAATGCTATTGAAATGATATGGCCTCAAATAAAAGGTATATTAATATAATTTATCACTTCTACCTCACGCCATTTTAATAATTATTTATGTAATGAATATCCTTTTTTACATTAGGCTAGAAATAACACGTCTCCACCATTCACAGCGAACAAGATGTTGACTCTATTGAACGAGGCATGTGACAATGTCACGGCAGAAGATTGGAAAAAAGTGGTGGACAAAACAAAAAGAGAATATTATGCAGATTGGGATCGCGATGTACGCTTTGACAATTTAAGTGAACAGAACCTGATTATAAATGTGTGTGAAAGTTGTAGTTCTGATTCCGATAGTGACGAAGACAATTTAGAATGTACTGCTTTATCGGATTCCGACTAAAATATGTGTTTTTAAGGTTATGTGCTAATATTTATCTCTACACTTGCTTTTCTTCATAATTTTCATATTACTAATATTATTATTTATAGTTTGTTTTACATGTCTCTTAAAACCTGTTAATATTCACTTATAATTGATAATAATTCTAATATTTAATTTTAGTAGGTATTTACAAAAACAATCGAAAATACGATTATTTATACCCCAACACTGGTTTTCGCAGTAATGTGACATGGCCTTCACGTGCGTCAGATATAGTATTATAGTTACAAATTGTCGTATTTTTTCTAATTTGTAACAATATGCATATATTTTTTATTATTTTGTTTTTATTGTGATATATTTACCTAAATAACTTATTATATATAAGAAGAGAGGCTTTTGTTTATGTTGATAAAATTAGTATAGGTAGCTAACGTTTTTACAACGTTATATCGGACGATATTTAGCACAGGGCAATAAATGTGTCATAGGGTTCTTCCTATATTGGATGGACTATAACACTACTTAGCCTGTCGACATATCGATGAGCCGACGCGCATCGATATCATTTCGAACTAGCCGACCAACTGAGGTTTCCGCCTCGCTCACTCATATTAGTACGTCAGCGAGAGTGAGGAGTATAGATGCCGCCTCCTCTGGGTATTTTTTAATTTTATTTTCGCACACACTTCCGGCAGGTGCAATGATTCATAACAGTTGACGCGTCTTGATTGTAGTGGTGAATTTATTCCGGATTTTAGAAAAATATTTCCTGCTCCCGATGAGTGCCTATTATTATAAATATATATTTTTTTTTCAATACGTAAATGTATTAAGGAGGAATACCTAAAATCTGAACCCTGTGTGTATTATATTTACAGAGATATTTAAGTTATTACAAGCAATGTGTAGTCGATAGACATCGCCGGGGAGGAGAGGTTAATCAATCGCTTTCAATTATTTCCGAATCAACAAATTGTTGTTTCTATATCGATCTCGGTTGGAATTTGATGAATTGCATGTCAATGTTTTCTAGATTTAGCCACTCGAAAATCTCCAAATTGAGGTCATCTGATATTAAAGTCTATATAAGATAAAATTTGATGTCGTTTCAAATCTCCCTCCTTGTTTAAATCTTGAAAAAAAACAATGTTGATTATCTTTTGAATAAATACAGAAAATTCTTGTGTTAATTTGATTTAATTTAGCCTTCTGCATTTTTTGTATTTGGAAAATATTTGAAAGAGTTAGATATAACATCACAATCGAAAAATTGTAATTTAGCTTAAAATGCTTTTATTAAATCAAAAATAGTAATAATTGCTTTTGTTTATATCTTGCAGTTGATTATTTAATTAATTTAAATGAAAGCACAAATCAGTAAAAAACATTCGTTTTTGAAAGCCATACGAAGTCTAGTAACTCCTTATATTTTAACACTCAACAAATCCTTGAAGAACTTTTTCATTACTTAACCATTGCAAATTGTTGTACATAAGTTAACCCTTATATACCGAGCTTACCCCATTTAATATTTCGAAAAAAAAAATCTATAAAAAATAAGTGTTGCCGACATAAAAATTATTAGTAGTTGCCACGATAAGATAATAAACTAATAAACGGTTGTCTTTTATCTTGGGAAACATTTGATAATAAATAAAACGGAATAAATAATAATTTAAGAATATTTAGGTTAACATTAAGGTTATCAGCTGACAATACTTGGTGAAACTGCATTATTATAATTTTAAATTAATTTAAATTAAAAAATAATAAATTAAGAATATTGTGTTTTGATTCACATTTATTTAAACTGACAAAATTTAAATTTTCTAAACCTAATAATAAAAAATAAAAAAAACTCTTCGCATGCCATCCAAATTATTAAATGTGCCACCTAGGGTACGCATGTCGTAGATTCGCCACACCTGTCATAGGTGAAGGGTTAAGGCTATTGTTTTTCGTCAGTCCCAATTTATTCTTTTGGCAGGTAGATTGGGTATTGCTGACAATAAATGATGCTTGTCTGTCACCTGTTTGCCACCCTTGTCTACAAGATTACCGTTCCTCACTACTTAGCGTAGGCTCTCGAATTGGAACCGGTTACCTGGCAGGTTTTTCATAGAGCCGGGTTATTTTCGAAGGGTACCTATTTTTTTAATTTTTCAAATATGGAATAGCCAAATCTTATATTTTAAAAGGAAACAGGTAAATATTTTCCCACCGTTATTTATATTGATAGGCAAAGGAGCCGAAGTTCTATAATGCTTCCTACATATTGCAATGGTCAAAATAAATGCGTGAAAATTATTTTGACGATCGAAAGTTTTCAAAGTTGATTGACTAGTTTTCTGATACCACATCGTTTAAATAAGTAAATTTAATTTTCATATAACAGCTGAAAATTGGTAATTTCTTTAAGATTAGAATTGTCTGACGTATTAAGTAAATTTATATTTTAATAAATAATTATAAGTCTAGTTTGCTAAAATATTTATAAATTTCAAAAGTTACAAAATTGACATATTCTTTTCAATTAACCTTCCCAGTCGATTTCTTTACTAAAAATCTTTCCAAAAAAAAGCGATTTTGTAAATTAAATAATATTGACTATTTTTTTATTATTTAAAATAAACTTCTTAACTCTTGTATGTATAAAAACTTCATAGTTTTTAATTTTTATTTTATTATGCACTTTATCCCAGGGTCCTGAACAGTTTATTTAAAGTTTCAGTCTTCGGTTAGGGCAATTTTTTTATTGATTATGTCCTGGTTTCCAAAAAGGGCACTAGATTTAAAAAGATTGCTCTGAATTGAAAAAATAATGTTTTTCTTCAGTTTTCTTTTGTTTCAGTTTGTTTTTTTTTACAAAATGCAAATAGGTTTTGAAAGCAATGCTATTTTTGGGTATACAATAAGAGAAAAGAAATGTCGTTGCTGCTTATATGCGTGAACGCCCAATATTTTATTTCATCTTCATAATAGTATTTTTACCATGTATATATAGGCTATCCCGCATGTTTCCGGCGCATTTCGTCCACATTTAATTTGTTCAACAACTCATCGGTAACAATGTGGGGCGCACTTGACGTCTGGTGCATGGGTCATTTGGTGCATGGGTCAACTGGTGCACTGCATGTCTTGCTAACCTAACCTATTTCGTTAACTAGACCTACTAATCTCTGAACTACGATCATTGGAAAAATCCTAGTTTAGGAGACAACTAGTGCACCAGTTGTCCCGTGCGCCAAATTTCCTCTGCAGACATCCTGTGCGCCCCATGTCGTTACCGATGAGTCGTTGAATGAATTGTCTGGGGACGATAGGTCGTGACACCATCCCGCTTATGTACGTGAACGGCTGGGAAGTGGTTAAATTGTTCTTAGTTTATAATTATTAAATATGCAGATAACATTATAAAAGAATTGTATGCACATGATGTAGTATTTCTAAAAAATGTATATAACGATAAAGCAATGTTAATTTCGGTTTCCGTCTAGAGTTGTCAATCTCAATGTAACAGATTTAAGTAAACATTTTTATAATCTATAGGCAAAAAAACTAATTTAGGATAATACTGACATTGCCTTGTTTTCTATTCGGCCATTCCAATGGGATGTGAATGTGTATTCAGTAGTCAATAACTTTTCATTGAAAATTGGGTAATATATCAGAAATTATCAACTATGTCTAAATGCATACAAAATAAGTTAAAGCTACAAATGCATTAACACTATATAGTCCAACAGTACGTTAAAGGCGGATGACACATCTGTGGAATCGTTCCGCCAACGTTTTTTTTCGCTCGCTAAAAATTTTAACGAGTATTTTTTGTAAGAAAAAAAAACTAATAAAATAATGTGAGATTAGACTTAATCTCCATTGTTTCAATTATTATTTTTAAATTGGGAAAACATTTACTTGCTTAGAGAAACAAAACAAGTTAACTCGTTTTGATATAAAAAGTGATATGACAAGTTTACCCGTTTCCCTAAAAAAATGTGTTAATGGGGTTTCACAGGTCAGAATGAATTCTAAACTGTACGTCTGGTAATGCTAACTTTAATAGTTCAAAGTAAACTAGTTCCTTAACCGTTAACCGGGTAAGCACTTTTTAATTTTGCAACATACAACGGGCTCCAACTCTTACTAGGACGTATCATATCTTGCCGGCGGTCATAGTTCAATGGTAATGCGTTTGCTTTGCAAGCCAAAGGTCGTGGGTTCGATCCCCGACGCAGATTAAAAAAAAAAAAAGGATTTTTAATCGATTTCTGAGCTCTAAAATACCCCGGTTGGCGTGAATTTGATCCATCACCTGTAAAATGTCAGTCATAGCCTATTAAATAAAATTGGTGGTAGACAAAAGTCGTCCCGTGAAGACCACCCATTCATAGTAAATTCCTGTATTAATAAAGGATGATGCGTGAATCTCGGGCTGTAGTCTATGGCGTTGGCGGATCAACACTCCACATGCAGCTGCCAGCCATATGTACTATGGTAAGCGTCATAGAATTCCACAGATGAGGCTTCAGAATTACTATCACCATCTGTCGCTATTCTCCTGTATGTGTTTACATAAAAAAAAAAAAAACAGTACCCACCCACAACCGACAAACTTGTCTTACACTTGCCGAACATTCATACATGGTTAATGTGTGTCGACCAAGAACAGGCAGTTTCCAAAGTTATCACCATATCAGTTTTTAGTTTTTTTTTATTACTATGGGATTATTATATATAGTAAGGAGAAAACGTAATTTTAGGCGTATAATTAAATCCATTTATTTTGGTATAAAGTCCCTTTTTTTATTTGACTTGAGCAAACACTTGCAAATACAGTGGTACCTTGACATACAAGTGCCCCAACATACGAGTTTTTTGAGATGTGAGCCGTCAAGCAAGGCATTTTTTCCTTTGAAATACGAGCAAAATTTGAGATACGAGCAATCTGCTTAGCGAGTCGGCCGGTTGCACACTATCTGCGCGTCACGCTTTCCTGCATGAATCCCTTGGCCACAGTCAGAGAATCAGTTATCAGTGTGCTCTCGCTGTCAAAGCATCTTTGACAAGTTGTGCTCGCATTTTGTGACTTTTGTACATTTACAGTTGTACTTCATTTATTTTTATAATGTTCATCCCTAAATTTCCCAGCTGGTGTAGCAGTGAACTAAAACATTTGATTATCGAATCTTATATTATAGCTGTATTTTTAAATCTGGAGATAAAACTAGTGTCAAAAATTATCGTCCTATTATAATGTTATCAATTATCCCCAAAATATTGGAATCAATCATAACCAGCAAAATAACTCCCTTTGATAAAGTGTATCACACAATTCTTCATGCAAAGTTGCAAGCTATCGGTATTAGGCACCCCTTATTATCGTTTTTCAAATCTTATCTTCATAATAGAAAACAGCAAGTCAGAATAAATAACTTTCCCTCGTCAAACATCAGTGTCACATCAGGAGTACCTCGAGGAGCCCATCTCGCTCCATTACTATTTAACATATTTATATATGACAGACAACAAAGTCCTAAAATTAATAAAATCATAAGTGCTTATTCTGATCAGTTTCTCGGTTCCGTGCGCCAAATGTCCCCCGTATACCAGACATCCAGTGCGCCCCACGTCGTTACCGATGAGATGTTGAACGAGTTGTCTGATGTCACTGAAATGACATATCTAGGAAATGGAGATTTCTTGTGACCATATATATGTTTCAGATATGGAACGTGTATGGGCAAATACACAGTTTAATGTTTTTTAATCTACTTTTGTAGTAACTTACTTACTTTCCGACAGTCTATTTTTAATAATATTAAGCTTGTGAATAAATGAAGACTGATTGAATAATAAAAAATAAAATATACATACTTTGAATATATACTATAGCGACATCTATCATACGATGATAACAATGACATTAATACTAGTTTCAACGTGAGTCGGTCCAGGCACAGTAATAGCCCAGTCGGCTGAGCGGTATGAATACCTGGGCATAGTTGGTTTCCAAGGTCCGCGGTTCGCATCCCGCTTCTGCCGTTATTTTTGTGTTTGGATTGACGCGTTGAAAAAAAGAATTTTATGTATAGTATATGTATATTTAGTTATTAATAATATTATAATATAGTAAATGATCTATAAAAGTAGATTAGAATATTGAAATAATAAAATAATATTCTAATAAAAATTTAAAAAAATCCATATAGATCAATATACACTTGCAATCTCCCCAACGTTCACGCAAACACAACACTTGTTTCCTGCGTGCCGCGTCCATCATGACTAAGCGTCATTGATCCCACTGATTACGACAGGTTGTGTTCTACTGCATGCACTTTCACAAAAATCAAAAATGTCGAAAATTTTTGATGAATATATAAACACTTATAGAGGAGAGTACCGGCAGAGGCCCTACTTAAGTGAACCAATCTTACGTCCGTGTCTCAAGTATTGAAGGTTAGACATAAGTCTGCCATTATTTATTACACTGCTATTTTTTTTAAACAGTATATTATGTTTAGAAAGTATTTTGGTGCACCAACACAAATGTGATGTAATCAAGGATAGGTCTGATTTGTCCTTTATAATTTATATAGAAGAAAAAGTTATTTGTACACTGCAAACGAAATCGGTCTAGCAATCTTTTACATCTCTATCGCTTAGTGGGTACGATACTAATAATAAGTATTAATTGAGTATTCAAATACATTCGGTGCTTTTGACAATATACACATATTCCATTATTCGTATTGTGAAAATTTTATTTGACGAATATTATTTGTCAATTTGTCGATTTGATGAACTGTTGTAAAGCAGTGTGCTTATTTTTTTCTACCTGGCAATGGGTCATGGGAATTGTCTGGGGACGTCGTGACACACCCAGTTTCTCTTGTAATATTACGTACCCTCATTGTTTTCTGTTCACAAGGACCCCTTGCAGTTCTCCATTGACCCCTTTGAGAATCACTGCACTATACAAAAGAAACTTATAACAGTGTTTTCATATTTCTATTTTTATTTTTTAGAAAAAATATTAATTATCTTTACATATATGAATTTTTAAATTTTTATTAGAATATTATTTTATTATTTCAATATTCTAATCTACTTTTATAGATCATTGACTATATTACAATATTATTATTAATTAAATATACATATACTATACATAAAATTCTTTTTCAACGTCAATCAAGCACAAAAATAACGGCAGAAGCGGGATGCGAACCGCAGACCTTGGAAACCAACTATGCCCAGGTATTCATACCGCTCGGCAAACTGAGCCATTGCTATGCCTAGACTGTAGCGACATCTATCGTACGATGATAACAATGATATAAATACTAGTTTCAACGCGAGTCAGTCTAGGCATATCAATGGCTCAGTTTGCCGAGCGGTATGAATACCTGGGCATAGTTGGTTTCCAAGGTCCACGGTTCGCATCCCGCTTCTGCCGTTATTTTTGTGCTTGGATTGACGCGTTGAAAAAAGAATTTTATGTATAGTATATGTATATTTAATTAATAATTATCTTTACCTTTATCGGGTACAAAAGAGGGGAAGAAGCAAATATAAATTGGTCATTAATAAGATTTATACTTGTGTCCGATTTAGCTCTATTGATCTCGAGGATTTCTAAATTTGTGTGTTTTGTGCCTTTGTTCTCTGTGTGTAAGATTTTAAAATTATCCTCGGGATTGAAGTTATGTGAATTCTCCCATAAATGTTTTCCAAAAGTAGATTTGTTGTCTGAAAGTCTCCAGATTGTCCAATGTATGAAGCATTACAATCGTTACATTGTATAGAGTAGACCCCATTTTAAGAGAATTTAATGACTTTATCTTTATTATTTACCAGCAAGGATCCTAGAGATTTACTAGTATAATAACTGACTTGTGTCTTAGTAAGAACCTTACTAATTTTTTCACTAGTCTTCCCCCAAATAATTTATGTTACCCCATTTAAATTCGGACTTATCCCTCTGGGATGTTAACCCTTGGCTAGCATATTTCATACTATCGATGACTTTACTATCATAACCATTATTAATAGCTATATTCCTAATAACATCCAGTTCATTGTTGGGGTTTTCTTGGGATAAAGGAACATGAGTAAGTCTATGTACCAGGCTGTGGAAAACAGACATTTTGTGTGATATGTGATGTCTTGAAGAATGGATTATGTTATCACTGTATGTGGTTTTCCGAAAAATGTTGAATTCATGTTTCATGTCAATTCAACATTTTTCGGGGGTTTATTTTTTTTTTTGGACACAATCATGGGTGGTGTGTTGACATGTAGATTTCTTCCACAGGCTCGGCACGTTAAGCGGAAACAGTTGCAGCAGTATTTGCCGTCTTCACTGCTTCGCAGAGAACGCAAGTCTTCAGCAAGCGCAGCAGCAGCAGCATCGCCGGGATCCAAGAGGAGGTCGGACGCCGACCAAGCACCGGCAAAACGCTCCAAGAGGCCATCGGAAACCAACGTCAGCTTACATTTAATTATTTTTTTATGTTAACACATACAGGAAAATACTGACAGATAGGAGTCCTTTTCAATACAGTTCGAGGAAATCGCCTTGGCCCTATCGAGCATGCAGACTTTGTGGCCACTAAAAAAAAATCCACGAATGTACAATCTTTGCTCGTATTTTCGGTGAGAGAATCTATCTTCCATCTCCATCTCTTTACAACCCTTTACAATCTCTTTCACGGGTTCCTTCTTTTAGCACTTCTGTGCAGTGGCCACAATTGTTCAGAGGGGACTCCCACCGGACTTATCAGTTGCTAACAGATCATAATCTGAATGAGCGCGTCATCGAGGAGACTTAACTGTCCTCCGGTGTGAGGCGGGTAAAGTCTAGTCTAGTAGTTACTAAGTGCCGAGTTCAGACTATAAGGAGGATGCACAAAAACCTCCCAACCAAGCTCTGGTGAATCGTCATTGATGTGTGTCCTGGCGTTATCCTGATGAAATAAAATTCCTCACCTATTGGCTCTGTAATTACCGGAACGGAATCGACGAAACCAATATTGTGCATGATTAGCTGTTTTAGTAGAGTATTAGGATTTTTATGGTATTTATGACTATTCACATTTTCAGCCGCCTGGCTTGCGTTTTCGCGTTTATCGAAAAAATACTAAAATATGGATTATTTTCTCTTTGCCATCTTTGATGCGCGCTCAAACAGAGTTGAGTCAACCAATCACAGAACCGCTTCATTAGTTTCTCAGTACAAAATCACATCTTTCTAACGCCATCTAAAATACCGCCTCGGACGAAGCAACGCCAGATACGCTAAGTTATAGGTGTAGTATATTTATTAATTTTATTTAATTTATATAGTGATAAAAGTGCCTGAAATGTTCACTTGGACATTTCAGGCACTTTTGACAATGAATGGTGGCCGATGATGGGTTTGGAAAAAATTCACCTTCAGCAGATCTTCGGAAATCTTTATACGCTCTTACAGAGTTACTATAATATGCTTACTAGTCTTCAAATTTTCGTTTTTTATAAGTTTAATTGAAAGGTGGAACAGATGATATGAAAAGTACAGACGAAAGGTGGTGGCCAAATAATTATATTAACTATTGTATTTATCCATAAAGAAGTTATGTATTATTTTGTCGGACGTGTTTGTCAAGCAAAAATATTTTTCGTTTTCTCATATACAATAAGATGTGCTCGAGTAGGATGCAAGACAATCCAATTAGTAAGCAACAAGTGTACACATGAATATTTAAATACGTTCTATCAAAGTGTATTATATTCAATGTGAGATTTTTGTATATGGAGATCACCTGCATCGGGTGAAACGGTAAACTGTTGTTTTTATCATATATGTTTCGTGACATCAATTTTTTGATTAAACATTGCAGATAAAATGATCAGCTGCTGCGCTTGTCATTTCCTTGGACTCCCTCGGGCGGTGCGGGTGCATCAGTTGGTGGGCTGCCCCAGCAACGCCGTGGGTGAGTCCGGCAAGATGATCAATAACAACCTTAGTCCCATCATTATCCATGGGCATATTTATTTACCCACGGCTTATTGGTGTGGTGACGATAAGAGTTTGAATGTTATTTAT
Source organism: Glossosoma conforme (assembly GCA_022606575.1). Classification (NCBI taxonomy): domain Eukaryota; kingdom Metazoa; phylum Arthropoda; class Insecta; order Trichoptera; family Glossosomatidae; genus Glossosoma; species Glossosoma conforme. Next base: position 133,891 of record JAGTXR010000406.1, read on the forward strand.
TTATTACATAGAACCGAAGTTCTAAGGTACAAAATTATAAGAAACAGAGCATACATAAATATACAATACATACAAATCATTATCAGTTCCAGTTGGCAGTGGACTGGAATCAATAGCTTTGCAGTGTGAACTGTATAAATTCATCGGCCCCTCGAAAACACTGTGACTGCATCAGCTGTTGGGCTGCTGCAAAATCGCAGTAAATGTGTTCGACAAGAGGAATAATGCAGTATTTTCTCGTTGACAGATCAACAATCCATATATATCGCTTAGCTACACTCAAAACTGGCAAGCGTCGTAGATCTACAAATGAAATGACTATTCCCGATTATTTATGTCTTTATATAAAAAAAAAAACATTTTTTTTTTGGAAAATTTAATGTACATGGTCCTTTACAAAATTAATGTGCATTTTCTGGAAAAAATAGTTATATAGTTCAGACATGTACAAATGCTAAAAATTCTTCGAAACACTCCCTCTGTATCATCATCACACGTACCGAGATGTGTCTGCCACGCCTGATAGTCCTCGATGAGAATGACTCTCGGGAACGTTATTTTTATAATATTATTACATCAGATTACTACCGCATTGTAACGGCGTTGCTCAGGATAGGAATGAAAGAGTTTATTTATTATAAATCGTATATTTTTTATTTATAGCTTTTATTTTTTTACACTTCCACCACTAGTGGCTGTATTTCTGAAGAGTTTCTTCTCCCACGCAAGAAAAAAAAACAGGAGGCGCCAGATTGTTTTTTGCCCTGGGGCGCCGCAGGGTCTAAAGCCGGCACTGGTAACATCGACTTGTAATATGGTTTTAATGAAACTAAAACATTCAAAATTTCATTGTGATTGGATAAGCAGTAAAGACATTCATCAGTAATGTACAAACAAACATACTACACATTCATTATTATTTATATATATTGTTTTTTACCAAATCCGCTTCATATTTGGAGTACATGAACTCTGCAAATTGCCGTTTCACAGTTCTGTTAAAATTCCGCAATGTCTTAAATTTTTATATTTTAGGTGAGTTTTTGTATATGGAGTTCACCCGCACGCGTCGCGGCAATCGAGTGAAGTGGTTAACTGTTGTTTTTATCAAAGCAGATGTTATGTTTAGTATATATTGTTGTAGATGAGTCCGGCACGATGGATTCTCCCCAATCTCCACAACACGCGCTCCGGCCTTGTATTGTACTTCTGCAGAGATTGCCAATGCCAAGTAAGACATTTTGATTGATTGACTTATCTTAACTAGGCACATGTTTTTCTTTTGAGGTTTTTAGTATATATATATATAAAAATTTATGCAAACATATACAGAAGAATACCGACAGATGGTGACGACTTTGGTCTATCACCAATTTTAATTCATAGGCTATGTCTGGCTTTTTACGGGTGAGGAATCAAATTCACGCCAACTGGGGATACTATTTTAGAGCTTGGAAATCGATTAAAAATACCTCCTTTTTTTTTAATCCCCGCTGGGGATTGAACCCACAACCTTTGGCTTACAAAGCAAACGCTTTAACCATTGAGCTATACCAGTTGGTATAGATGCCTTTTCCCCATAAATAATGCACTTATGAATATTAGATCAGCTCCATGGTCACAGTATGAAGAGTGCAGCTATACCTGTCAAGAGCAAACCAGGTGAGATAGCAAACAGATAAATAATGCAATGTACAGTCAACACTCATATAGCGTTGAGACAAGAACTGCGCTTTAGAAAAACACGCTGTAGAAAATTAGTCTCCCCCTTATATTATTAGCCTACGTGTATGGCTTTGTGATAAAGCGTTTGCTTACCATACCGAAGGTCGCAGGTTGGATTCCAGATGAAGAGTTAAATAAAAATATATTTATTTAACTCATATGCTTTATAAATACGTCCGGTTGGTGTGAATTCGATACCTCAACTCATAAAATGCCAGCCATAACCTAATAATTAACATTGGTGGTAGACAAAAGTCGTCCTGTGAACAACACTAGATCAATAGTGAATATTTGTTTAAGCGGATAATGCGTGAATGCTGGGCGTAAAGTCATTGACGTTGACGGATCAACAATCCATATGTATCGCTTAGCCACACTTAAAAATGCCAAGCGTCATAGATCTACAAATTAAATTACTCTATTACCGATTATGTATGTCTTTATATAAAAAAAAAACTTATTTTTTTATGGAAAATTGAATGTACGTGGTCCTTTACAAAATTAATGTGCATTTTCTGGAAAAAAAAGTTATATAGTTCAGACATGTACAAATGCTAAAAATTCTTCGAAATACTCTTTCCCTGTATCAATCACACGTACCGAGATGTGTCTGCCACGCCTGAAAGTCCTCGATGGGAATGACTCTTGAGCGTTATTTTTATTAAATTATTACATTACTACCGCATTGTAACGGCGTTGCTCAGGATAGGAATGAAAGAGTTTATTTATTTATTATCATAAAAAATATGAATAAGTTAAACAAAACAAAAGAATGAAAAATCTTTGACCTTTAGTACTGGATTTTTTCATCTTAAAATAGGGTTACATAGACATGTAATATGGTTTTAATAAAACTGAAACCTTCAAAGTTTCATTGTGATTGGATAAGCAGTAAAGACATTCATCAGTAATGTATAAACAAACATACCATACATTCATTTTTTTATATATTTAGTTCTTTACCAAATCCCCTCCATATTTTACACGACAGCAAGTCTTACCCATAAAATAAAGGTCACCCAGCGTGTTATGGAGAGATCCATGCTCGGAGTGTCGCTAAAAGATTGAATCCAAAATAAGGAAATACGTAGAAGAACTCAATTAGTGGAGCTACCTAACGGATAGGCACACTCAAGTGTCAATGAGCAGGACATATCTGTCGAAGAGACGACGGTCGATAGGGAAGAAAAGTACTGTAATGGAGCCCAAGAACTGGCAAACGAAGCATCGGCCGATCCCCTGCAAGATGCACTGACGACATAAGAAGAATAGCGGGATAGATTTTTTTTATTAAAATTGACAACAATAAATATGTGTCCAAATGGACACCTGTGCCACTAACGTTAGCAATTGGGCTTGGCACTAAAGAGTTAACTAGGCACTTATTTTTCTTCTGAGTAAACAAAGTTTTTTGTCTACTGCCCAAGCTGGGTCTGATCCCTGAGCGATATTAGATTTTTTTGACCTCAAACACAAGTCGATATGCTTAAAAGACTCACGAGATGTTCTGTTACTGGTTTAGCTACGACAAAATCATGCTAACGATGCTGATTATGCTTTGAATTTTATCAGTTGCAGTTGGCAGCGGAGTGGAGTCTGGGGATTGTGACCTGCGCAGCTACATCGCCCCACCGAGAACACAGCGAATGCATAAATTTCTGGGTGGTGACAAATCTGGAACATTGGATCAGAAAAAAGACAAGATATGTAGTTACAAATGTGCTCAGTCAAGTAATTTAAAGTTGCACAATTTCACTCACACTGCGGAAAAACCGTTCAGTTGTGATCTATGTGGCTATAAATGTGCTCAGTCAATTACTTTACAACGGCATGTCTTAACACACACTGGGGAAAAGCCATTCAGTTGCAATATATGTAGTTACAAATGTGCTCAGAAATGGAATTTAAAAAGGCATAATTTAACACACACTGGGGAGAAGCCATTTATTTGCGAGATATGTAGCTACAAATTTGCTTTTAAATGTCATTTAAAACGGCATATTTTAATGCACACTGCGGAAAAACCGTTCAGTTGTGTGTTATGTGGCTATAAATGTGCTCAGTTAATTACTTTAAAACGGCATGTCTTAACACACACTGGGAAAAAGCCATTCAGTTGCAATATATGTAGTTACAAATGTGCTCAGTCAAGTTATTTAAAAAGGCATAATTTAACACACACTGGGGAAAAGCGATTCAGTTGCAATATATGTAGTTACAAATGTGCTCAGTCAAGTCATTTAAAAAAGCATAATTTAACACACACTGGGGAGAAGCCATTTATTTGCGAGATATGTAGCTACAAATTTGCTCTTAAATATCATTTAAAACGGCATATTTTAATGCACACTGGGGAAAAGCCATTCAGTTGCAAGATATGTAGTTACACATGTGCTTACTCAGCTAATTTAAAGGTGCACTACTTAACACACACTGGGGAAAAGCCATTCAGTTGCAATATATGTAGTTACAAATGTACTCAGAAATGTAATTTAAAACAGCACATCTTAACACACACTGGGGAAAAACCATTCAGTTGCAAGATGTGTAGTTACAAATGTGCTCAGTTAAATAATTTAAAACAGCACATTTTAACACACACTGGGGAAAACCCATTCAGTTGCAAGATATGTAATTACAAATGTGCTCGGCCTAGTACTTTAAAGGTGCATAATTTAACTCACATTGCGGAAAACAACAAGCAAAATTAAAAATTGTGTTTTTACAGAAAATGGTTCAACACAAAAAAATCATTGATAAATTACCTACGATTTAATAATCTTTAGCTTTGTCGTCAGATAATCGGCTTAGGCGCTAGAGAGCATTAAATTAAAAACTATAGATATTTTCGTAACCAAATACCACTTAAATAAGAGGATTTTTTTAGTCTGTCTGCACCTCCAGGCATTCATGTTTCGTATCAGTTTCTAGAAGTGTATATGATGCACGATTGCAACGATTTGTGTCAAATAGTATAATATAAATTCTTGATGGTATCCAGTGTACTAAATTTTTCATAAATTCATGCAATGGTTTTTTATTCACATTCGTACAAACTTTCATAGATAACGCTGAGTTCGGTAGGATGAACGAAGTTCTTTTTGTTTAACATATTTTTGATAAGAATTTAAAAAAATCCTCACTTTTATTATTTAACAGCCCGTAGTTCGCCTGCCGGTCGCTCAGTGTCCAACCGATTATATTTACATTTACTTACAATGTGCCTTAATTATGTACTTACTGTATCTCCTTTAAAAAGTGTTCAAATAATGTTTTTTATGTTCTTATTACATTGAGTCTCAAACGAACATTTTTGAGTGTCTTTCGTCTAAATACGAATTATTCGATTGTAAGCTTCTTGCTGTGGTATTCCCATAGACGTCGTTCTGAGAAATAAAAGCCTTCCATTGCCATACATAAAGTATTTTAATAATATGTATTGAGAAAGAGCCATCGTTATTAATGCAAACTTGGTTAATAATGGTTTATTATCAATGCGGTATCCACTACATCTATGGGAATATATATTATTATTGAGTAACTGTATCAGTTACGTTGTTTTTATGTGTTCTTTGAAATATTATTATGTCATTATTTTTCTTATAAGGTTTGCTCCCTGATTAATGCGTTGGGGAATTAACTGTTATGTTATGACGTTGCAAAATATTCCTACGAAACTTATTCTAAACCCGCAGTTTACAGTCATTAACGTTTATTGTATTTCAATAAAACTTTTACATTGACACAAGATACTTGTCAACAATGAATACTGGTTTTGTTTTAACTGCTTCGAAAACAAACAAGGATGTATTGTATTATAGAAGCTGGCAATTTCTTATCGCACAAGTGAGATTAGTAGCAATGGATTATTAAATAAAAGATCGTGAGGTCAATTCATAACATACTCATACTTAACTCCTTAATATTTCATTTGTTTAAATGTATATTTTATGATACTGTGCTAAGTTAGATAATGTATTTGTAAAGTTATTTCCGTCGGTATGTAACAAAGCTATCAGGTCCTCTCTCATGTGTCCTGTAAAGCAGCGTTCCGCCGCATTTCGTTCACAAACAATTTGTTCAACTTCTCATCGGTAACGACGTGGGGGCGCACTAGACGTTTGGTGCACGGGACATTTGTTGCGGTACAACTGGTGTACTGGATGTCCCTAACCTAACCTAAGTTATTTCGTTAACAAGACATATGCATCTCTGAACTCTACGATCACTGGACAAATCCTTAAGTGTCGCCTACACGTCATTACCGATGAGTCGCCGTACAAACTGTATGGGAATGAAATGCGACGGAAGCATTATTTATCTATGAACGGAGCAAGTCTTCATGTATTTTATTTAATTATTTGAAATGATATAATTCCCTGGGTTGTCCTGCGTTATTATTCTTCAAATTATTTAAATCATGAAGAGACTTTTTCAAAACCGCAAGATTTCAAATCATCACATGAATTACAATGTATGATTATGTCCTTTTGTGATTCTTATAAGATTTGAAATTTCGCTACAATTTTTTGTTTGTTTTCTAATGTATAAAAACCTCTAAAGACTAGTATTATTATGTATGTTGATAATCTATAATATATTATGTTTTTTGCGTTCAGATACTTTACTTGTTTATTGAATTTTCGATACTATAAATCAATGTTTGAATCGAGTATGTTTGACCTCACTTAGGAATAACGTTTAATTACCATTTTAAATCAATTTTAATTAAAAATTAACAAATTAAAAATATTTAATTTTGATTCACATTTATTTTAAACGATTACATGTTTCGGCCTCCCTGGAGACCATCTTCAATATGACCATTTTCAATGTGAAACAAAAGTAAATATTTTTAATTTGTTAATTTTTCATTAAAATTAATTTAAAATTATAATTATGTCGTTTCACCAAGTATTGTCAGCTGATAACCTTAATGTTAAATTACCATTCAATGACTCGATTACAAACACAATATTCTGATATTTGGAATCATACATATTTTCGCCTATATGAGGTGTTCAGATATACTTTACTGAATGAAAAAAATGATAAATTATAACTATTTTTTGGATAATTTTAACTTATTTTAAATAACGCCATCGAACACATTTGTGGTATCACTAAATGTGCAGGTCAGGGGTCGAAAAGCTGTGTATTCAATAATTATATTCAAATTATATGAAAACGAATAAAAAATATTCTTGTGAATCATACAATAGTGACTATTTATTGTTACTAGTGTAATAAACAACTATTATAAATAACAATATTATTTATTATATTTTTAAACATTGCTTCCATATTTTATCAATTTTGTAATGGAACATTTCTACTAGTAATAATTTCAATTTATTGTGGATACTAAATGGTACTCATATTAGCGATCTGAAATGCAAAATTGTTCAATTAAATTTAAAGAGCTACTGAATTATTCCAACATACTCATTTATATATTCTCCAAATTACTATTTTTGTAAGATATTGTAGAATTGTACAACATCACCTCCTTGTCAACTCCTCTAACTGGAGCATGTGGAATTTGAGTTCCTCCGCCACAAGCTCTGTCGACTGCCTTGGTCCTCACCTCATTCCATGCCAGCTCTGCCTCACGCAGCTTCTCCAGAACATCGCGAGCCTGATAGCTTGAAGTTCATGAAAACACTGTTACTCTTTAACCCTTTCGCATAGTTGTCGGCATATGCCGTCATTCCCCCGACCGTTGTCATCGGTTGACGTGATATATCGTTTTGCTGCTTTCCTAGAATAGGTTTTTATGCATCACCTGATAGCTAAAGGATACAAGAACCAATGTGATATATGAAAATAGACCAGATAAGTACATTTATGCTTCAAATACCAGTTTTATAATTGACAGTATAATTTGTATTCCACCGAGCCGTAATGAAAGGGTTAAAATTGAGAAATCTTGTAATGCGTATCGCTTGTATAAGTGTTCCATATTATTTCAAAATCTGATGTGACTAGATTTTTTTGCAGTTAAATGATGCTGCTTCTGTACGGTTGCAGCCTAGTAAATATATATACATTATATTGTATTGATACGTTAATTGTCGTATTAATAATTTGTAAAATCGCTGATATATTTAACTACTATTATATGAAACTTTTGTGTTAAAAGCTTGTCAATCCCTGGCGAAAATTTAAGGAAAATGAACTATTAAAGTTGACTGAAATTCTAATGCCTTTATTGAATTGATTACATATAATATTTAGCTATGTAAGTGAAGTTTCTACCTTTGACATTACAGACCTTTCCGTAGCTTTACGTTTTGCTGATACTCGATGATACCTTATATACTGTAATATTGTTTTGATGTGGACTTATGTAATAAGCACTTATATAATAAGCGTTATTTATTTATGTTTTCGTGAAATATTAAAATGTATTTAAAAATAAAAAAAATACATACAATTTTTACAATTTTATACGTTGTTTTATTAAACATTATTTGAATAACCCGCATCCACCCACTAGTGTCACGACCTATCCTCCCCAGACAATTCCTTTCACGACTCATCGGTATCGAAGCACTGGACGTCAGGTGCGGGATAACTGGTGCACTGGCTGTCTCGCTAACCTAAGCTAACCTAAGGATTTTTGTAGTTATCGTAGAATCTAGAGATCCATAGGTCTGCGTTAACGATATAACTTAGGTTAGGTTAGATAAGCGAGACATCTAGTGCATCAGTTGTTCCGAGCACCTAATGTCCCGTGCACCAAACGTCCAGCACGCTTCACGCCGTTTCGGTGAGTCGTTAAATTCATTGTCTGGGGACGAAATGCGGCGGAACCCACCCACTACTGAAAGAAGAACTTCATGATTGATAGGTAATCGTTTTTTCTTCCTATATCTTTTTCCATACACGCCCTCGGTAGGGTTGAGCTACCCCTTAAGGACAAAAAAAATATCCAGGTCTCGAGAGTGTCAGGCTGATCATCCGATCTCCTTAAAAACGCTGATTATTGAACAGCTAAATATTTCTCTAGTAATATAGCCGCAGTTTATGCAAGTTCGCGGGCTCTTGCCCTGGAGGCTCCCGGGAACCATCTATGTTTCAATGTGGACTTCCGGGTATACATATGTTCTGGGACATAAGGATCCAAGATAATCTGAGCTTACAGTATAGCTGTGAAACGGCAATTTGCCCTGTCGATATGCACCAAATATTAAGCGGATGTAGTAAAAAAATAATTTTCCATATATGAAGCACATCATCATCATCATCAGCCTGTATCCGGCCACTGTTGAACGTAAGCCTCCCGTATGAGTCTCCATCCTCCTCAATCCTCCGCCTTCCGCATCCAGGTCACTCCCGCTATTATTCTTATGTCGTCAGTCTATCTTGCAGGGGGTCGGCCAATACATCGTTTGCTAGTTCTTAGGCGCCATTCCAATACTTTTCTTCCCCAACGACCGTCATCTCTTCGACAGATATGTCCTGCCCATTGCCGCTTGTGTGTGCCTATTCGTTGGGTAGCATCCACTACTTGAGTTCTTCTGCGTATTTCCTCGTTTCGGATTCTATCATTTAGCGACACTCTGAGCATGGATCTCTCCATAGCACGCTGGGTAACCTTATGAAGCATTTAGTTCACACAAATTGCCGCCATTCGGTTCTATCAGTTGCCATTGTGTATGCCTTGTTCCAAGACATTCCAAACTGGAACATATTCCCGACGACGTCCGGGGAAGAAACACCTGAAATTGATGAGATGACTGCCATAGTATCCGAGGCTATTTAGGAAGATAATTTCATTAGAAAATCCAACCAGTAGACTATGTTTGGAGAGATGAAGTATCGGAAAGGTCCGATATACAGCAAGCCCGTGATGGAATTATACACGTCCATCATTTGATCGAGTTTATTCCCGATTTCAAAGTATCGCGCAAATCGCAGTTCCATGTCTGGTCCTTCGTTAGGAAATGTCGCTGGGAAGACCTCGCCGGTGATCGCGTCGACTCCTACGCCATAAATGACTGGGGTGAGGACGACACCGCATTTTAATGTGTTCAGCTCTCCAACGCACGCCTGCTTTAATTCAATCTCAACGGACATTTGATGGAATGTTTGCATGATTTCTGCAAAGAGTTCTTCAGAGATTTGTTGCAGATCTGGGTATCCTCCTATCAGATACAGCTCGAGGCGCTCTTTGTTCATCGTTCGTGTCTCGCTGAGCTTCTTGACATGGGCTACCATGTCGGCGCAAGCTTGTTTTGTGGCTTCACCATCAAGGTGTGCTAGCGCCACTGCACCGTTTCTGGAATTCCTCACAATCACAATTATACAATATGTCGCTTCCTCAGAGCCTATTATTGATACGTTGGTGTCCTTTGGAGTTGTGGCAGCCATCTCGAGCTGATGCACGTAAAGCTGCATCTTTGATCCGACGACTCTTTTCGGCTTGGCGATTAGCGCTGCCGCCAAATCGCGGTATTGCGGGTGCGCGGCGAACAGCGCGCTCATACCTGTCGGGCTCTGCTCTTGGAGCACGCCGCTCAGTAGGAGTACCATACTTGCTGCGATCGAATGAAGTCTCGTAACAAATAAACAAAATAATTTTCCCACAGAGAGAACACAAACTATGTAAAATTAACAAAAATAACGTGTAAATTTAACTAAAATAAAAAAAAATGCGGACCGACGTGCGAAGCGTTACACTTCAGCGTTGATAATGACAAAAAAATACAAAGAACAATTTATTTTTTGTATACCATCTGTTGGTGAAATATGAAAGTTAATTTAAACATAATTATTCAAATAAATTATTATTTAATCACAAATTAATAAATAAATACTCTCAAATTGATGCATTTTTAATTTGTTAAAATAAATTATACATAATTAAACGATTCATAAATAAATATATTGATTTTTTATGAATTAATCAAGTCGTGAATATTGTATTTGTCGTCCAGAGGGCAGCGGGCTGGCCGCCAGATAGCGCGGGCGCGCTGGCCCGCCGCGCATCGACCCGCCCGGCTCAGTCCGCGTCCGCCGGCTGAGATGGATCCCTTATGTCTCGTCGTCTGTCAAACCGCGCTGACGTAACGGACGCGCAATACTCAATTTGTTATTATAAATATATCGATCCGACTGCGCGTCGCTGTTTATTTATATAATTCACAATAAAAAAAAAGTTTCCGTTCCCTCTCGTCCGTCGCGCTCCGGTCCATAGCCCGAGCTGTCGCGGGGGAGTTTCCGATCAGGTGAGTTTTTTTGGCGAATTAATACCTCTTTCCTTCATTTACCCGACATTAAACACACCAGATCTCATCGCAAACGTACAATTTTCATACACTGTGTTGCTAAAATATTAAAATTAAATTAATTGCACTATTTTAAACGCTGCCAATGCGGGATAAAAAAGCACCTCGGTGCCTATCGATGTTTTCAATAGTCTATCCGTGATATTATTTTGATACGTTTTGCTACCGAAAAATAAAGCAAAAACACATAACGGCGGTTAATTTTCCTTTAAATAAAAATAAAATACATTCAATAATCTAAAACTAATATCATTTCATTGTAAATTATCAACAATGAAATTGAATTAATAATTTGCATTGTTATTATGATTTATCATTAATCTAAACTAACAATAAAATCTCGTGCTGAAATAATAACATTCCCATAAAATGATTTGAAAGATTATCTATCTATTATAGGTAAAATATAATACAAATACACCGTGAATAATAACGCAAATGCGCATTCTGAAACTGTTTTATTGTTCTATTATATTTCAGTACAATTTCTCACGTATTTCAAAGATTTTGCAATTATTGATCATAAGTTTACGATTTGGAATAAAATTACTGTAAATTTAATTACGTGCAAAATAAGGTAATGTGACCGTCGCAAACTATAACCAGCGATTTATAATAGGCAAAAAAGAACGATACGGACAGCAGTAAAACTAGTGGAATATTTATTTATTTATTTACTAATATGCGAATCAAATGTACTGCCAATGTCCTTCGCAAACCACCAATAAGACCTACATACATCACAAACATTGCTTCATCTAAAACCTCATCATAGACTAACAATTGAAAAATTTCAGCAGATTTTATTTATTTACATATCTAAGAGATTGAATTTAAGAAAACCATTACATTAAACATCTCCATTATTTTATATTATTGTATTATCGCTTTAAATTTAATGTTATCTAGCACCTTAACCATTTATAAGACTATATAATTAAATACGCATAAACCGCATGGAATTTGTTTATTTTTCTTATTGCGCAATTTTCTACAAAATTATTTGAAATTACGTATGTATCGTACAAAAATCTCCAGGTTTTTGAATTATTCCATTCAATTGTGACTCCACCACATCAGGTACTAATACAAAACTAAAGTAATATGTTGTGCTGGGTACATTATACTATTATGTTTACTTAAAATATATATATAAATACATGACTAGAAAAGACGAGCATGTACATTGTATGATTTAGCGTTTTAGCTATTTAGTTACCTTCAATGGCTTTATCGATTATGACCTTACCACAACAGACAGTGCGCTATGAATAGGTTTTCGAAAACGTCTGGTATAGGATGGCTACCAAAATGAGATACTTGCAAAAATGCATTCTCGCTGTTTATAGTGTAAAAGTCCCAAAGTAAGCGAATTAATGGTTTTCGCGTGGTTTTTACGAAGTGTTATTAGCACAATGGTTTCATTTTACACTTCAACCCATTGTCAATTTTATTGTTTTGATCAAGCTCTTAAATTACACGAGATAGCTTTATCATATTAAATTGTATCGGTAGCTTGTGTGGTCTTTCATTCCATTGTTTGACTTGCTTTAATCGGGTGTTAGGAACCGGCGTTCAATGCTCGTAATGGAGCTCTTCGATTACAGATAAAGAAAACGTCAACATATGACGGATGCGTAACTGGAACGTTACCTTTTAATGCGTTTTAAGAACTGCAACAAGCATCGAGCTAATCATCCGACCTCGTTAAAAAAATCTGATTGATAAATCACCCAAAATCGTGTCATTAATACCACAGCAAGGCTCTCTGCCTTATAGGTCGTTGGGAACCACGGCGAATGCAGTCTCATCTGATGATTATACGACGCTTGCTATGCTACTTATAAGCTAAGCGCTGCATACGGAGTGTTGATCCGTCAATGTCATAGACCGACATTTTCGCATCATCCAATTTTTAAAATAATTCACAAGAATGGTTGGTGATCACGGGATGACTTTCGTCTCCCATCAATTTTAATTAATAGGCTATGACTGGCATTTACGGGTGAGGGATCAATTTATATTTTTTAATCTCCTTCGAGGATCACGACCTTTGGTTTAGTAAGCAAAAGCTTTAGACTCTAAATTATAATATAATGTGCTGTTTAAGGTGTGTAAGGAGAATTTCTTCTTATCTCCGATATTTCGACCGCCATTGCAGTTTCATCCTCAAAATTGATGATTTGTGATTCTTGAATGATATATGGCAAGCGTCATAAACTCGACAGATGAGATTTATCCATTATTGTATGTCGATATTCCCCCGTCTGTGTGTAGATAAAAATAAAAATAATTTCACTGAAATTTTGGAAACAAATCTTCATACTCGTAAAACGCACAAACTTTGTAGTTTTAATAATCACTAGACACCCGTATTTTTAGCATCTATTTTTTAATTTTTCATTTTTTTTTACTTATAATACTTACAAATATACATAATTAACATTTTAAACAAAATAGTCTTAAAATAAGGCAATTATAAAAATATAAATTGAATTATTGAGGAATCGTATCACATTATTATTCGTGTTACAGCCACAGGTTCATTTACAGAAAAATTGAGGAAATTGAATAATAATTAGTAAATAATGATGATTTTAGCATTTTTTGCATATTTTATGAAATTCGCATTTATTAGCATCTATTCCGAATTTAAGCGTCTATTTCGCATCTATTGCAAAGTGATTAAAATAATAAATAAATCTCTAACAATCACTGTGCTTTCATCAATCAATAACGCTCGTAAAAAGATAATCTGACACCAACTCATAACTAAATAAATCATCAGTCCAGAAGAAGACCCCTGCAATGGCGGTCGAAATATTGGTTGAAGGAAGTTCGCCACACACGGCTAAACCCAAAAGCCACAATATCAAATCTGGCCGTGAAAACCTAAGAAGTTATTTCACTGTGGTTTCATTCAAAGTTTTACTTGTTTTATTCTTTACGAATCTTAATCTTCGCTAACTTAAAGCAGGAATGTTCCGCTAATGTAGCGCCTTTGTATGGATTCCCGGAAACACAAATTCTTCTTAAAATAAGAATAGCAATTGTAATAAATGATGTTCGTCTTATTTTGTCGCGTGGTAAATTCGCGGAGACTGAAATCCACGGGTGTTGGGTGTCTTCATTGACACCAGTATGCAGAGGTTTCCTCACTTCAATCATTCTACAGCGGAGTAGCTGTTTTATATTGATTATCTTTAGGAATATCTGTGCATGCGGGAGGGAGTTAAGTTTACCTTCAGGAATGCATCCCACTTGTATGCAGAGACGTTTCTTAAGATTTGAAGTAAGTGAGGGCTGAGGCTTCCTCACTTAATTTAAGGAATGTCTCTGCATTCGCTTGTGAGATGTCTTTATATACCTTTGTCTTCACTGGAAACCATCAGGAAAAAATTTCGATCAAAAAATACCCCAGTTGGTGTGAATTTGATTCCTCACCCGTAAATGGCAGTCATAGGCTATAAATAAAAATTGTTGGTAGACGAAAGTCGTCCCCTGAAGGCCACCCAAGCGTAGTGGATTCCTGTAATAATAACGATGATGCGTGAATGACGTTGGCGGATCAACACTTCACATGCAGCGTTTAAACTTATATATAACATGGTAAGAATCTACAGATCAGACTTCAGCATCACTATCACCCTCTGTCGGTATTCTCCTGTATGTGATTACATAAAAAAATAGGTCGATCGGGCAGGAATGTAAAAAAAAACAACGTCAAAACGAGATCATTGACACAATGGAGCTACAAAATCAAGGAGACTTCAATGTTACATTTCATGGTGCAATGCACACCACCACTTACCTATAGACACCTACCGACTGCGGCTGGCACTAGCCGCCTCAACCGGAAGTCATCAGTAGCCGAGTGCTGTGATATTGCATGTAATATTACAATTACATAATACATTCCAAGGGATTTAAGACGAGTTTCCTACAGTCGACAACGGAACTGGTGATACCTGAGGCCACCCTGCGACTAAACGTGGAGAAGCGCAACTGAGGGGAGTACTTGGATTGCCCCGAAAGAGGACCTAGCCCCTGGACATGACCAGGGGTGGAATATATGGAGGTCCCTTAACAGACTTCGGACCGGAGTATGCAAGAAGAGGACACAAATGAAAGCCTGGCAGTTTTACAGCGGACCGACTGAATGTGACTGCGGCGTGGAGCAAACCCTGTCACACCTTGTGCCCGAATAGTTGCACCTAGGAATACCTCATGATGGCCGGGAGTAACGCCATCGACGTCGCCCACTTCTGGGCAGACAGGATCTGACCCTGTTGTTTCCGACACGATTATATATATAGCGACTTAAGAATCGAGATCTCTAGCAAAACTGAACTACGTCTAATAATTGTTTGTATATGGCTCGTATATTTGCGGAAAGAAATACAGTGGTACCTCGACAAACGAGCTTAACCCTTTCATTACGGCTCGATGGAATACAAATTATACTGTCAATTATAAAACTAGTATTTGAAGCATAGATGTACTTATCTGGTCTATATTCATATATTGCATTGGTTCTTGTATCCTTTAACTATCAGATCAAAGAGAGGGATCAAATTCACAATAACCGGGAGTATGGTAGAGCTCAGAAATTGTTTTTTATATTTATTTTTATTTATATTAATATAGTAGCCTAGATGCGGTATATCGAGTAGAAGACCCATTCATATGCGGGAGGCCTACGTTCAACAGTAAACGCTGGTGTTGCAGGATGTATTGTAGTTTTCTGCGTTTGGCGTTTTCGATTTGCGTCTCATTGCTTTGCTTGTCATTTCAGATGGCCCTACGCGGGGGCTTCGTCGGGAGCGCTCGACCCAGCCCTGGTCACCCCAGCCGCGGCTCGCGAGCCTCGCCCACAACCCTGCAGAGACAGTCGAGTGCGTAAAGCAGGAATCCGAAACAAAAGTCTAAACAAGTCTTACCGATCGAGAGTCGTTGAATAGTGAGTGATAAAATAATTGTGATATTGCGTAAGGGTGTTATTTTAAATTTAATCGTTATAGAAGCGCAGTGGAAGCGTCGTATTAAGAGTTAAACCGTCCGGTAAACTTTGCTTTTGAAAGGGCGGCGCCGTTAGAGCTCGTGTTTAGTTGAAGACAAGGGGGTTCTTTGGCATTCTGAAAGGTCGTGCAGATGCTAGGATTCTGTTGAGGATATGTTGTCCTATATGTTGCCCGCCGAGGAGAAACCGCCGCCTCACAAGGCTAGGCTACAGCTAGAGCTGGAATTGGGAGAGCCGGCCATGGATTTGGCCACCATGGCTGACATGGCCGGCAGTCCCAACATGACCAACGGCCATGGCAAGAAGACCTTGAAGAGCTCCATCATCTCTAAAGACAACAGCGTCAGTTCCTTTGCGGGCAGCGACGTCACCAGCTCCTCTATGACTCCCACGGGGCTGGACAAGCCCAAGCTGAAGCTGCTCGGCAACGGCACCAAGCACACTACTCTCAAGCGGTGAGTCCACATACGTTAACTCAAATACTAAACTGCATTACACTGTACAGTGAAACCTCGATTATACGTATTCAAAAACTCAAAAACGAAAAATTCGGGAAACTCATTATGCAAGAAAGCTTCAAATAAAGTCGATTTCGCTTAATTAGGACACATCAGAACTTGAGCATTTTGTCCCAATTAAGCGGCTGTCCCAATTAAGCGAATTTTACATTTTTTTTAAATTTATTTATTTAGTATTGGCAACTAAGGCCTTTAACCGGTAATACACACTTAAAATTAAACAATGCATTTTTTTTTTTAATAATTTTATTTTATAAACTCTTGGAATCTGTAAATTACATATAGGTAATATAAACTATCATATAAATTACAAATATGTAATATAAACTTTTAAGAAAAAAAAATCCTAATTAAAATAATAAATGGGTAGGTACATACAATTTAATTCAATGCAAAAATGAATCAAGTGTAGTCTATCTTTTGTTTTTTACAAAATCAGCACAGATATTCAGTGCGGATGTAGGGCTCCTTTTATTTCCTTCCTGCATAAAATAACTGTAACATGGCCATACATTCACGCTTCGACGCATATCAAATTCTTTGTACATATTTTTTCTTGAGAATATATGTAACATAATATGTGCTATGATCTTAAATTTACTGTCCCAATTAAGCGGAATTTTGTCCCAATCAAACATATAAATTTACTATTGGTTTTTGTTCTTTGAGATTTGTCCCAAATAAGCGGCTGTCCCAGTTAAGCGGTGTCCCAATAAAGTGGAATTGACTGTATATAATAACTTAGGTTTTCAGTGCTTAGTCGTGTATGGCGAATTATCTTGCAGTGACATTTCAACCCATTTTTTGACAGAGTCGTCAACCCTGAAGAAGACCCCTGCAATGGCGATCGAAATTCGCCACACACGGCTAAACTCAAAAAGCTACAATACCAAGCTTAACCATTTCATTACGGCTCGGTTTGAATACAAATTATGCTGTCAATTTTAAAACTAGTATTTGAAGCATAAATGTACTTATCTGGTCTATTTTCATATATCACATTGGTTGTTGTATCCTTTAGCTATCAGATGATGCATATAAAACTATTCTAAGAAAGTAGCAAAACGATATATCACGTCAACCGATGTCAACAGTCAGCAAGTAATATTATGACGGCATATGCCGACAACCGATGCGAAAGGGTACATATAGTTTTAAATATGTATTTTTCCCTTTTTTAAGTTGCTTCTTTGCAGTTTGGCATTTCAATCTGCACAAATACGCCTCAATTTAGCATACTTTTCTAATATTTATAATAATTCATTAATTTCCTTGGAATAGAAATAATATTCTGTTTGACGCGCGTGGCGCTAGTGTCGCGCCAGGTGGAAACATTGCAATGTCAATCATGCTGGCCGCCTTGCTTGATTGCTGTTTTCTTTACACATCTTCTTCGTAGTATCAATCCGGTGGATTGGTTTGCAGTAACAGAATCTTGCATCTCGATCTCCATTTCTCTCGGTCCTCCGCAACCCTCTTCAGCTCAGCATAAGAGCTACAACTCATATTCTCGAACACTTGCTGCAAAAACTCCCAACTAGGGCGCTCTCTACAGTTTCTACCCTCAACCATCCCCTCCACAATGTCGTGAAGAAGACCATCGTGGCCCATGATGTGACCGATTGCCTCTCTTAGATGGTTCTTACTAGATGCCTATCTTCCTTGATTTATCTGAGAACCTCATTGTTCGTGACGTGGTCTCTACAGGAAATTCCGAGAATTCTTCTGTGTGACCACATCTCAAAGACCTCTAGTCTTTTTTTATAACTTTCACATAAGCACCATGTCTCACAGCCGTACAAAAAAATCAGTCAATCGAGAAAATACTCGTGGCGGGATCAGCATATTTACAAAATAAATCGGGAAGGAAGCATATCACGTGGGATTATTTAACATTATTTCTTATGGGTGTTTGCCGTGACAATACAAAATAAATTGTGAAAGCGTGTAATACGAAAACGGTTGATCGGGGTTTCACTGTATATTGTTCATGTACAGTTTTATAATTTACATACTGTATGAATTGTTTTTTTTAAATAACTGTCAAGATGTCGCAATATCTTAACAACAAACTTTATCACTCACTGTCTTGCTTTTGCGTTATCATATGATTTGAAAATTGTATATTAATTAACATTTATACGCCCAGCAGTTTCCTTACGGTAACGCAGATTTGCGTCGTTCAATGCCCTACAGTCCCATACAGGAAGTGCTTATGGTTCATTTCACAATCGGATTACATTAATTTGTAATAATAATATTAAAGTAAGTTCACGGATGAATCTATTGTGCGACGAAACATTACATACATTGGCCTGCTAGGGCACTGAACGACGCGAATTTGCGGTCCCGTATGGGACCACTGGGTGTTGAAAGGTTAATTATACATACCATAATAATATAACATGTGACTTCACATTCCTTATAACAGCAATGTCTTCATTCTAACAGGATTGTGTGGCTAGTGCAATGTGAAATTTGCCTTATTTGAAAGCACGTTCAAAATTTTATAAGTAAATAAGAAAAATGTTAAAACATAATTATAGAAGAATAAGGGCAGCGAGATTCGGATAATTAGAGCAGAACTACGATGTTTACAAACAGCATGCAATTATAGAAGAATAAGGGTAGCGAGATTCGGATAATTAGAGCAGAACTACGATGTTTACAAACAGCATGCAATTATAGAAGAATAAGGGTAGCGAGATTCGGATAATTAGAGCAGAACTACGATGTTTACAAACAGCATGCAATTATAGAAGAATAAGGGCAGCGAGATTCGGATAATTAGAGCAGAACTACGATGTTTACAAACAGCATGCAATTATAGAAGAATAAGGGCAGCGAGATTCGGATAATTAGAGCAGAACTACGATGTTTACAAACAGCATGCAATTATAGAAGAATAAAGGTAGCGAGATTCGGATAATTAGAGCAGAACTACGATGTTTACAAACAGCATGCAATTATAGAAGAATAAGGGTAGCGAGATTCGGATAATTAGAGCAGAACTACGATGTTTACAAACAGCATGCAATTATAGAAGAATAAAGGGCAGCGAGATTCGGATAATTAGAGCAGAACTACGATGTTTACAAACAGCATGCAATTATAGAAGAATAAGGGTAGCGAGATTCGGATAATTAGAGCAGAACTACGATGTTTACAAACAGCATGCAATTATAGAAGAATAAGGGTAGCGAGATTCGGATAATTAGAGCAGAACTACGATGTTTACAAACAGCATGCAATTATAGAAGAATAAGGGCAGCGAGATTCGGATAATTAGAGCAGAACTACGATGTTTACAAACAGCATGCAATTATAGAAGAATAAGGGCAGCGAGATTCGGATAATTAGAGCAGAACTACGATGTTTACAAACAGCATGCAATTATAGAAGAATAAGGGTAGCGAGATTCGGATAATTAGAGCAGAACTACGATGTTTACAAACAGCATGCAATTATAGAAGAATAAGGGCAGCGAGATTCGGATAATTAGAGCAGAACTACGATGTTTACAAACAGCATGCAATTATAGAAGAATAAGGGTAGCGAGATTCGGATAATTAGAGCAGAACTACGATGTTTACAAACAGCATGCAATTATAGAAGAATAAGGGTAGCGAGATTCGGATAATTAGAGCAGAACTACGATGTTTACAAACAGCATGCAATTATAGAAGAATAAGGGCAGCGAGATTCGGATAATTAGAGCAGAACTACGATGTTTACAAACAGCATGCAATTATAGAAGAATAAGGGTAGCGAGATTCGGATAATTAGAGCAGAACTACGATGTTTACAAACAGCATGCAATTTCTTTTGTCTAAAAAGAAAATATCACTCTGATCGCTTATTGTTGTAATTTTGTCATATATGTCTTCGGTGTCACTTTCGTTATCGTTATTTAACCTTTTTGCAATCTTTGTGGCGGGAGTTCGTGATGGCCATACGCTCCAGTTAGGGGGCAGACATGGTGATGATGATGCATAGTTCATATGTGAAGAAGTGACCCAAGTAGCTTGCACGTAGTTAGTTGACTGCTTTCTAAATTGATTGTGGGAAAAATATATTGTAAACAATTTCGAATCTTTTATTAAAAAAAAACCTTGAAAGACTAGATCAGCGCTCCATCAAATGCGATTTATTTCTAACAAAGATATGCGAATTGAAAAATATGCCAGTCAATCGGTTTTAAAAAAACAGTTTCAGAAAAGAATTTGAATCTGTTAGACTTGACGAGTAGACAGACGTTCTGTATAATGTGTTTACTTAATTAATGAATACCGAATAATTGATGTGCTGCGTAAAACATTAAGAAAAACATCTTGAAAATGTATTCATCATCATCATCAGCCCATACGTCCACTGTTGAACGTAAGCCTCCCCCCGCATTGTCGCCTTCTTCTTCGATTCTCTGCCTTTCGCATCCAGGCCACTCTCGCTATTATTTTTACGTCGTCAGTCCATCTTGCTGGAGGTCGGCCAATGCTTTGTCGCCAGTTCTTGGACACGACTCCAATACTTTTCTTCCCCATCGACCGTCGTCTCTTCGACAGATATATACTGCCCATTGCCACTCGAGTGTGCCTATTCGTTGGGTAGCATCCACCACTTGAGTTCTTCTGCGTATTTCCTCGTTTCGGATTCTTTTGGCGACACTCCTCTCATGGATCTCTCCATAGCACGCTGGGTAACCTTTATTTTATAGGTAAGACTTGCTGTTAGATTCCACGTCTCTGCACCATAAGTTAATACATGGAGGATGCATTGGTTTTAAGACATTGCGGAATTTTCGCTTCAAAAATATACTTAAGTTTTCCAAATGCTGCCCATCCCAGTTGTATAAGCTTGTCGATTTCTTTTGAGAAGTTATTTCTTATTATTAAGCGGCGCCTTTTTGAAATATTTTTTAATCGATTTTTAGGCAAATTGTAAAGACTAATATATTAAAAATACTGTATTTAACTACGAATTTCATCTTCTACGTAGTATCAATCCGGTGGATTGGTTTGCGCCAGCAAAATCTTGCATCTCGATCTCCTCTCTTTTCGATCTTCTACAACCCTCTTTAGTTCAGCTAAGAGCTGCAACTCATGTCCTCGAACACTTTCAATTCCTTGATTATCCTGAGAACCTCATAGTTTTCGACTGAAATCCATTTATTTTTCATTAATCTTCTTCGTAGTATCAATCCGGTGGATTGGTTTGTAGCAACACAATCTTGCATCTCGATCTCCATTCCTCTCGGTCCTCCGCAACCCTTTTCAGCTCAGCATAAGCGCTACAGTTCATGTCCTCGAATACTTGCTGCAAATACTCCCGTCTAGGGCGCCGTTCTGCAGTAATGTTCGAACATTCCAGGTGGCATATCTTGTTGGCTGAAGGTTTTTCTTATTTGTCTTGGTTGTATTGTCTCGAGCAGTCCCCACCCGGAGATCCGATTAGGGGACTATTTTATCTCTGGAAAATTTTACTTGAGATCAATCATTTTTTTTGCTGATACGTGGGATGTCTTTAAGACCTTTAATGTGGTATTTTCCCCTTTATTTCCACATCCTAATGCCGTTGACCATAAAGGTTCATCCGCCTTAGGAGGGCATTTACTACCTCCAGGACAATCGAGTGCCCTAACCAGCTTGACCTGATGAGGTTAGCTGGGTGTTAGCTTATTCCGGCCAACATCCGGTCCAAAAAATCTGATCTTTCAAATTATCATCAACCACAACGCAAATTGTTTTTCTGCGTAAAATTTCGTACAAGAAAAATGATTCATATGAGTTGCCATGGAGATATAAATAAAATAAAAAATGGCCGACATCGGCACGTCACGAGATCTTCCGCCAAAGATGTTGCGCGTCGATGCTGTTTAACGAGCGATCGCTAAAGATGCATATAAACCATAATGCACGTTTTGTAGAGAATTTGATGACGATTCTGATGGTGTTAGAGAATGTTTATAAGTTTTATTTTTAAGTGCGATTTATTGTTTAAAACAAGAGCGACGGTATAGACGTCTTCACTGCACGGCGTCTATACCGTCAATAATATAGTAAGTTAATTTTGAACATTACCACAGTAGAATATTGCTTTAATACGAGGCTAGAAATTCCATGTAAAGCTCACGACCACTATAGACGTCATACGCAGTGAATAGGTTTTAAAGGGGTTCGATGTGTAGAGGAGGTAGTTCAAAAGATATTAGGGTTACTATGAAGAGGATACCAGAAGGTATTAGGAATATTTCAAAAGTGGCGTATATATTCCATTTTATTTACTCATGAAGTGAATTGCTTTTGGTGAGCCGCGACGAATTCCCAAATACGCATATTATATATACACTGACATCCCCCGTCTTAAAAAAGACGTTATTCAATCCCGTGGTGACAGAATGTGGAGCAGACACAAAGACTTTTCTGAAGCACATTGACATATATATTTCGATAACTTTACAAACTTCTGGCCCGGACCTAGACACAGCATTCAGGCCGGGCCAACAACAACACGAAATTTTCCCTTTACGCTTCACGACCTTATAAGTAACGTCAATCCCGTTACCGGCCTTGTCCAGAATGCCAATATGGCGACACTGAAAGATTGTATATCAAGGATTTCGGTACCAGTCAGCGAGGGCTATATCATGCTGATGTCAACACAGTGATGTTTTTCTTGGCTTGGAATAGTAATGCCGGATTCAGTAAGATAAATGTGTTTACTTTGCAAGGACTTTTAGTTGAAATGTTACTCGTGCTACAAAGAAGTCTTAAAATCTTAAAGTAAAGCCGTTTTGTAAACGATTTTGTGGCTCATTTAACGGTTGACTGTCAAACTAAATTTGAATCATGATGGTCTTTGTATTACAGGAACTGAATCAGAAATCATGAAAAAAAAAGATTTTTAATCGATTTCTGAGCTCTAAAATACCCCCGGTTGGTGTGAATTTGATCCCTCACCCGTAAAATGCCAGTAATAGCCTATTAATTAAAATTGGTAGTAGACGTCGTCCCGTGAAGACCACCCATTCATCGTAAATTCCTGTTATAATAAGGATGATGCGTGAATCTCGGGCTGTAGTCTATGACGTCGGCGGATCAACACTTCACATGCAGCGCTTACCCATATGCACCATTGTAAGTGTCATATAATTCCACAGATGAGACTTCAGAATCACTATCACCATCTGTCTCTATTCTTCTGTATGTGCTTACATAAAAAAATGTATGTATTGCGAAAAAAAAAACTGAAAAATATAGTTAGTGTGTTTTACCTGAAGACCGTCGATATGTGAAGCTAATGAATAAATTGTATAATTTATTTAATGACCTCGTTTGAAGCTTCTGATAGGTATGACTAGGACACTATATAATTTACTCGGCAGAATTAATCAGCGCTATTTAAAGCACACCAAGCAGTCATTTTGAAAATTGGCCCGCCATCCAAACTGTGCGACACAAAGTATTACTGTCGCCCATCGATAAAAATATATTTAATTCACGGATTCTTACTAAAAATTTTGGGAACCATAAAAGGAATTAAGAAATTTGTAAAGCTGTTCCGATTTCGCTTCTTCTTCATTCAGACTTATAGATATATCTAGAAGAGTATTTATATTATTATTCGGAAGACACTGTCACGGCTAGCTATGATATCGGCTGACAGATTTAGGTCGTCCCCCAGAATAGGGATTGAAAGATGCAATACCTCTATTACTGAAAAAAATATCTCGTTATTTAGTCCATTTTAAAATTCTTGAAAGAATATTAATTTAAGGCTCCGCAAGCAACTTGCCAAAACATTTGTTTGGAGCATCTTGATGTACGGTTGTGAGACATAGTGCTTATCTTCGACGCACTTCAGTTTATGTAACGTGACAAAGTATACTGAAGGAAACTTTACACCGATAATATTGCGCAATAAGCCACGAGATATACGAGCGTAAGGAATATTGGTAAAAGCAATGCGAGATCTGTCGGATGCTGTGAATCGGAATATTCTGAAGATGAACCACGGTATGAACGAAAAGCGTCTCTGGAATATCAATTATAACAGATGTTCGAGCTTACATGAAAGCATTGTTAGCCGTTAGTAATTCCCAATGGTAGACGGTATAAAAGGAAGATTGGCATTTTTATACAAAACAGAACCATCTTATGAACATAACGCGTCTATGGAATACTAATAATGTAACAGATATTCGCGTTTACATGGAATCAGTGTTTATCGTTAGTAATTCCAAACAGTAGTTGCGACTGTAGAGGTTTATAGTTTTTGGAATTGTCTAGGAATATTGAGAAGACAGTTACAATCAATATATTAATATCCTCCTCTCTATCAAAAAGGTGTTTCTCCGTCGGGTGAAGGCAGGATAAGGAGCAGAATTATAACACAGACTTATTTAGAAGCACATTGACATATATTTATGATAAACTGTACAAGCTTCCGGCCTAGTCGGAATGACATTCCGCCCGGCCGTACTGCGACCTTCTCGGCCGTCAGGACACAAGTGACTCGTGCAACCCATGGTCGGTCACCAGCGCCGTCGGTGGCAAAACTAGTCCCAATATGGCGGACACATAATGTATGGCAAGCGACAAAAATAAGAGACGAAGGATTGTATATCGAGCTTTTCGGTACTAGTCAGCAAGAGCTACATCGTGCTGATACCAATATTTACAATTTTAGATCGATTATTTTAAGCTTTTCATCTAAAATATACAACCTAACTATAAATGATTGTATATGTATTAATGGACTGAGGCGCTTTTGTAATTATCGTACGAGTATTACACAAAGTATATGACATGACGTTTTTGGTGCTACGTAGATTCTAAAAGGTTAAGAAATGCACTTGACTGTATTGTTATACAACGTTGAATGTCTCCTTAGGAATAACTAACACACGAGCACAAAATATCCACGTATAAGGTATATTTCTTGATTATTGTTTTTAATACAAAACTTAACCTAGTGAAGGTAGACGTACTATTAATGTCAATGCAGTATTTCAATATTATCGTTTTACATACACATTTAACCCTCGCCTTACGATGCTAAAAACTTCCGCGCGTTCCGATGGCGTCAACTCATTACACATTCTGATTTAAAGTGAATAAAATGAGTAGAAATTCGAAAAAATTAGAATATTCAAAGATATCGCTTAATTTTACAATAGTTGATGTCAATAAGCAGTAATAATTGACATTTAATAGCTAAAAACATGAAAATCATCAGACGAAGACCTCAAACGGCCAGACGCACCTTCGCGCTTGAACTTCCGAGAGATACTAACATTACTTGGCCTGTCGACATATGGATGAGCCGATATCATTTCGAACTAGGCGACCCACTGAGGTTTCCCGTCTCGCTCACTCATATTAGTACGTCAGCGAGAGTGAGGAGTATAGATGCCGCCTCCTCTGGGTATTTTTTAATTTTATTTTCGCACACACTTCCGACAGGTGCAATGATTCATAACAGTTGACGCGTCTTGATTGTAGTGGTGAATTTATTCCGGATTTTAGAAAAATATTTCCTGCTCCCGATGAGTGCCTATTATTATAAATATATATATATATTTTTTTTAATACGTAAATGTATTAAGGAGGAATACCTAAAATCTGAACCCTGTGACTATTATATTTACAGAGATATTTAAGTTATTACAAGCAATGTGTAGTCGATAGACATCACCGGGGAGGAGAAGTTAATGAAATAAAATACATCTAATTTTCCACAGAGTTATTTGCACTGTCGTAACACTAGTTGTTATATAAAGGCGAGTAATTGGTATCTAACTACTCGACTAGCTACCAATACTACCTATAAACTAGTGGACATTGTGCTGATATGTGATATTGTGCATACACTTGTTTCTTCCTTCTGTGGTCAGCCTTCAAACGGCTTGACATTGACTAAACTCCTCCAAGATGAGTTCATGTTATTTGTTTAATCTAGTCAAAATGTCTCCTGTTCTGCTGAAAATTTGCTAAGCATCAACGTTCAGTTAAGAATGTTATTCAAGCATTTCCTGTATCAATTATAACTCTATGCAACCTTGAGATGTTGATCTTAGACCAAGCCAAATATTTTCATCGGAATCAATGTAACCAAGAGTTACAAATTACTTGATATACAGATATTGATATACAGATATTGATATACAGATATTGATATATATTGATATACAGATGATCGATTCCTTTACAAAAAAACTGTTGTTATAATAAATATGTCGCACTTTCGTCTAGTGTCCAATCCTTGGAGTGTCGACGTACGATTGGTGCATTTTTACTCGTCGTCAGATAAACGGTCAAGGCGTTAGAGAATGTTGTTTTGTTTTACAAATTTCCCAAACAATACTCCCAAATATTTCAATAGTAAGTTTAAATCTACGGGGTGCCTAAAACCTACCCCAATATCAAAGCTATATCAACTCTCGGGCATTGCCCCGCCAAACATACGGCGAGAAGTTACTACCAAAAAGGAACTCACCAAAGCAACCCACGACGCATTCCACCCTATGTTTGGGTACCAAAAGATAACTACACGGCTCAAATCAAGAAGAAGTTTCCTACAGTCAACAACGGAACTGGAGATACCTGAAGCCACCCTGCGGCTGAACATGTGAAGAAGCGCAACTGAGGGGAATACTTGGATTGCCCCGAAAGAGGACCTAGCCCCTGGACATGACCAAGGGTGGAATATATGGAGGTCCCTTAACAGACTTCGGACCGGAGTATGCAAGACGAGGACACAAATGAGGGCCTGGCAGTTTTACAGCGGACCGACTGAATGTGACTGCGGCGTGGAGCAGACCCTGTCACACCTTCTGGAGTGTGCGCTGTGCCCGAGTGGCTGCACCCAGGAAGACCTGATGATGGCCAGAAGTAACGCCATCGACGTCGCCCACTTCTGGGCAGACAGGATCTGACCCTGTTGTTTCCGACACGATTATATATATAATCTACTTGGCTATGTTGTCGCAGGATAGCATAAATCGGTCTTTATTTCTTATTTGGTCTTCCTTAAGGACCAATGACAACTACTCACCTGTATGTGATATCTTCTATGTATCTTTGGAGTACCAGGATCGAAGAAAGTGCCTCAGTCATAACGAGCACGCAGACTTTGTGGCTAGAAAAAAAATATCATTAAAGAGTCTATCTTCCTTTTCAATTATTTTTGTAAACCGTGTTTAATCTTAATTAAGTATTCTTTATCTTTTGCACTTCTGTGCTATATGGCCACAGTTGCTTAGAAGGGATATCCAATGTGACTTAATTATTCTCATAAGTGATGCGGGTGTGAGGCGGATAAAGGTCTATTTCATTTAGGTAATGAAGGCACAGATGATATATATCGTAGAGTCAATGCTATCAGTCTTATTAATTAATTACTGTGTACAACTTAGACAGTAATTTCTATTATGTAAATAAATATACCGTATATATAATCGTGTCGGAAACAATAGGGTCAGATCCTGTCTGCTCAGAAGTGGGCGACGTCGATGGCGTTACTCCCGGCCATCAGCAGGCCTTCCTGGGTGCAACTATTCGGACACAGCGCACACTCCAGATGGTGTGACAAGGTCAGCTCCACGCCGCCGCCACATTCAGTCGGTCCGTTGTAAAACTGCCAGGCGTTCATTTGTGCCCTCTTCTTGCATAAACACCATTAAGTCTGCTCATTTATATCGCAATTCAATCAACCTTATAAGTAACGTCAATCCCGTTACCGGCCTTGTCCATAATGCCAATATGGCGACACTGAAAGATTGTATATCAAGGATTTCGGTACCAGTCAGCGAGGGCTATATCATGCTGATGTCAACACAGTGATGTTTTTCTTGGCTTGGAATAGTAATGCCGGATTCAGTAAGATAAATGTGTTTACTTTGCAAGGACTCTTAGTTGAAATGTTACTCGTGCTCTTTAAATATTTGTAACAGAGATTAGTCCTAAAATAGTATTTGCGGCGTTTTTTTTCATATAACGTCTCATCTATGTTGTTATTTTGTGTTGAACCGCCTTTTAAGACTAAATGGTCCATGCGTCGAGAGCATAGAGTTAATAATCCAATCTTATGCAGAAAGTTTGACTTTACTTTAGTGGTTAATTATAGATTATAAATAATTTATCAAATAATATTTTAATGAGTGTCAATTGCAATTTGATCGCCTCCAATTTAAATAATAAAAAGTCGCATTTGACCAATTCCGGAATATTGAGTTGCCGTGATTACCAATACGTATTGAATTACATTCATCCAGTATCGGATGTCATACATATGAAGGCTGTTTGTTACATTTTAGTTGCAGCGGTGGAATGGACTGTAATAGATATAATGGAAAAAAAAATATTTGTGAGAATTCTTTGACGACTAAACTAAATCGTTGCTTTGACAATGGAATACTTTATAGGTAATTAAATATACATGGTGCTTATCTGAAAGTGATAAAAAAAGACTAGAGGCCTTTGAGATGTGGTCGTACAGAAGAATTCTCGGAATTTCCCTGGAGAGACCACGTCACGAACAATGAGGTTCTCAGAATAATCAAGGAAGATAGGCAACTAATAAGAACCATCTCAGAGAGGCGAGCCCGATGGATTGGTCACATCATGCGCCACGATGGTCTTCTTCACGATATTGTGGAGGGGATGGTTGAGGGTAAAAACTGTAGAGGGCGCCCTAGACGGGAGTATTTGCAGCAAGTATTCGAGGACATGAATTGTGGCGCTTATGCTGAGCTGAAAAGGGTTGCGGAGGACCGAGAGGAATGGAGATCGAGATGCAAGATTCTTTTGCTGCAAACCAATCCACCGGATTGATACTACGAAGAAGATAATATGCATAAGATTCTTTTAAACGCGTCAATTCACGCAGAAAAATAACAGCAGAAGCGGGATGCGAACCGCGGACCTTGGAAACCGACTATGCCCAGGGATTCATACCGCTCAGCCACCTTGGCTTTTGCTATGCCTGAGCTGACTGATGTTGGAACTAGTATTTATGTCATTGTTATCATCGTATGATAGATGTCGCTTTATTAAAAAATCCATACAATACTTGATAGACAATTGATCTATATTCTATACCAATATTTTAATTAATTTATACATACATACAAATCTACGAGAAGATCGCTAGTGAGAGACCACGTCACGAACAATGAGGTTCTCAGAATAATCAAGGAAGATAGGCAACTAATAAGAACCATCTCAGAGAGGCGAGCCCGATGGATCGGCCACATCATGCGCCACGATGGTCTTCTTCACGATATTGTGGAGGGGATGGTTGAGGGTAGAAGCTGTAGAGGGCGCCCTAGTTGGGAGTATTTGCAGCAAGTATTCGAGGACATGAACTGTAGCGCTTATGCTGAGCTGAAAAGGGTTGCGGAGGACCGAGAGGAATGGAGATCGAGATGCAAGATTCTGTTGCTGCAAACCAATCCACCGGATTGATACTACGAAGAAGACAAATCTACATCAAATATCATATTTGATGACATTTCTCTATTATTATTATATAATTTCATAAATAATGCTCGTAAATAAGTAAAGTTTGATCAAATCTTAATATTATAAAATACATACTTTCAATTTACAGCAAAGCGGCATCTATTACTATACGAAAGTATCAACAGTTTTAATACATACATCTAATATATAAATCTCTCTCCGAGTCTAGGCGGAAGAATTCGTCATGGTTGATTTATTACCCTGTGTATAGAACAGAACTGAGGTGCAAAGTTCGTGGTTTGCTTTTTCTCTGAAATTGACGAAATAAATGTCATAAAATATGATGTTCGATATAGATTTGTATGCAATAAACCCAAATTAGCAATGTTTTTTGTGTATTATAATAAAATAAACAAATTGAATTGAATTACTTTGTAGTTAGTTAAACATATGCGTTTATTAGTTCTTCTTCTTCGTAGTATCTCCACTCTTCTCGACCTTCTGCAATCCTCTTCAGCATAAGAGCTAAAACTCATGTCCTCGAACAATTGCTACAAATACTCCCGTCTAGAGCGCCCTCATCGGGCTCGCCTCTCTGAGATGGTTCTTACTAGGTGCCTATCTTTCTTGATTATGCTGAGAATCTCGTTGTTTGTTAGTTAGAGCAGGAGTTAAAATAAAACTGGAAAAAAGGTGGAAATTACTACATTTTGTATGCAAGCTTATTGCATTTTTTCTTTCGATTGCTCTACAATATTCCGACCTATCCTTGAAAACGGCAGTCACCTTTGGATTGGAGCCCCAAAATACCTTCTAAACTTAATTGACTCAGTTCAAAAAAGAGCAATTCGTTTGATAAACAATGACACTCTTACGTCTAACCTTCAAATCAATGGAACAAAGGCGTAAGATTGGTTCTCTTAGTCTTTTCTACCGTTATTACCACAGTCGCTGCTCTTTGGAACTTAAAGAACTAATTCCTTCTGCATCCATCCACAACCGACAAACTCGTCTTACACTTGCCGAACATCCATACACGGTTAATGTGTGTCGACCAAGAACTGGCAATTTTCCAAAGCTCCTTCCTTAATGCTACCGGTAAGATATGGAATGCTCTTCCAGCGTCTCTGTTTCCTCCTTTTTACAAACTGGATCTTTTCAAGAAACAGATAAATATACACTTGCAATCTCCCCAACCCACACACAAACACGAACAAAATTCACGTTTCCTGCATTCAGCGTCCACTGGTCTTGACCGGGTGTGCTGTCCTGCATGCGATTACATAAAAAATATATATATTACAATGGAGTTATGTACTATATATAAAGAGCATGTCTCTTCATTGTTGATAAGCAATTTAATCCTAATGGGTACGCAATTAAAATGTCTAAATAACAATAGGATCGTGGACGTATCAACATAACTTGCCATAGCTTGATTCGGCCACAGGCGAGTACATATGCAGCGGTTGCGATGGGCTTCCGACCGGAACACCTCAGCAATCAGTGTCAATAATCGACAATAGGAACCCACCTGTAGTTGCGCGTCGAGAACGGATTATATTTCACGTAATTGGAGCCATTGATTTCTAAATAATTTGTAACGAAAATAAAATCATCCATTGTGATCAGACGGCACATTGTTGTCTCTTAACTCCGCTTGGAACATATTACACGGGCAGAATCAATAGATCGCCGTCCGTTTGTCCGATTCCAATCTCATTTATGGAAAACTAAAGTACATTTTTAAAGCAAAAATTCCGCAATGCCTTAAAACTAAGGCGTTTAACCAATGCATCCTCCCTGTATTAACTTATGGCGCAGAGACGTGGAATCTGACAGCAAGTCTTACCCATAAAATAAAAGTCACCCAGCGTGCTATGGAGAGATCCATGCTCGGAGTGTCGCTAAAAGATAGAATCTGAAACGAGGAAATACGCAGAAGAACTCAAGTAGTGGATGCTACCCAACGAATAGGCACACTCAAATGGCAATGGGCAGGACATATCTGTCGAAGAGACGACGGTCGATGGGGAAGAAAAGTATTCGAATGGCGCCCAAGAACTGGCAAACGAAGCATTGGCCGACCTCCTACAAGATGACCTGGATGCGGAAGGCGGAGGATCGAAGAGGATGGAGACTCATGCGGGAGGCCTACGTTCAACAGTGGACGGACACAGGCTGATGATGATGATGATGAATCTCATTTATAGAGTACATTAAAACCTCGATTTTACGTTTTTTTTTCTAGTACAAAAACGTAAAATGCGGGGAAATATTTTATGTTTTTGTTAAATTCTCCAGCGTTTCTCGTTAGATCACCGAAGTTAAGCAACATTGGACCCGGACCAAATCTTAGATGGGTCACCGCCTGTTGTTAACCACGTGTCGCTAGTTGAGTTGAGCTGATTCTATGACCTAATGGTCTAGGATTCGTTTGTGTCAGGTTGATCATCCAATTTTATTTAAAAAAACCGATTGACAAATCACCCAAAAATATGCATCGGATACTACAGCAACCCCTTTTCGAGTGCTCGAACTTTTGCTCTAGAGGTTGTTGGTAACCATATATGTTCTTGAGTGAACCTTCAGGTGTAGATATGTCCTAGAACGAGGAATAGATAGTGACAACTGACACAAGTAAGTTGTGGTGACCATATGTGCCAAATATGGAACGGAGGAATATTAAATAAAACTTTTATTTGATCTTTTATTTGGGTTAATGTCGAATGAATTTCGACATTAACCCATTCGATGCATTGACGTCCATAGCTTTACATTGAATTTGTAGACTCATAGTAATGCTTTATTCTACTGTTGTTATGTTCCAAATTAACTTACTATATAAATGAACATAAAATATATTGGATTGTAGTTAAAAACTATAAGCAAATTCCGAAATATTTGTTTATTATAAAATATATAACGTGTCTAATTTAAGGCTCCGCAAGCAACCTGCCAAAACATTTCTTTGTAGCATTTTGATGTAAGACTGTAAGACATGGTGGTTATCTGAAAGTGAAAAAAAAGACTATTGGCCTTTGAGATGTGGTCATACAGAAGTATTCTCGGAATTTCTTGGAGAAACCACGTCACGAACATTGAGGTTCTCAGGATAATCAAGGAACATAAGCACCTAATAAAAACCATCTCAGAGAGGCGAGCCCGATGGATCGGTCACATCATGCGCCACGACGGTCTTCTTCACCACATTGGGGAGGGGATGGTTGAGGGTAGGAACTGTAGAGGGCGCCCTAGTTGGGAGTTTTTGCAGCAAGTGTTCGAGAATATGAGTTGTAGCTCTTATGCTGAGCCGAAAAGGGTTGCGGAGGACCGAGAGAAATGGAGATCGAGATGCAAGATTCTGTTGCTGCAAACCAATCCACCGGATGGTTACTACGAAGAAAAAAAAACGTGTCTAAATTAATTGGCCAAAAATTGATTTACACCATCCACCAAAAAGGCTTTCAAAAGATGAAGTATAGAAAGAAACGCAATTGGTTCTATTAGTTCATATTAGATGAATTGAAAAGTTTATTATATCCAGATGTACGGAGACTCAGATATATTACTGCATATAAACTACTAAATATATATTTGTTTGATATTTATAATGGCTAATTTAACGTAAATTTTGCAACTGCAGCGCCGTTAGGAACAACTGAACAAAAGCCACAAACGTCAATCGCAGTACTCTGAAACATTCTTGCGCACGTTATATATTTCGGCAGTCACCTGTGCATTATATTGACGTGACAGTAACGTGATAAACACATTACACAATTTTCAGAATCGGTATAAATTTTTCATGAGTAAGACTTTTCGAAAGGCTGTCGATTGGAATGAAAAAATGTACTATTTGATTATTTTGCTTTAGTATTGATTTCCATCGTTATATCTACGGAATTACTAACGAGCATCCTCACTAATTGGATATTTTTGTCTAATCAGTATTTCTGGTACGACAATGCACCTGGTCACATATCGGCGTCTGTGCGAGAATATTTGCCTAAAAACAACACCCTTATTCACATTTTATTTTCACTACAGAACATTACTAATTAAAAAAAAACGTTACTGAAGTACTTGTACAATAAAGTTTGATATACAAATATAGGTACTTTAGATTAAGTACTAAAAACAAAGCAATAAAGACAAGCAACAGAAGGTCCCAATGCTCATCAAACAGACGACGCCAGCAAATCATTTCTCCAAAGAAACTCGTAGATTTCATGCCTGAATTGGGCCTCCCTTACGTGAAATATATCAACACTTGAGGCGATTTTGTTGGACAGTCTGATCCCTCTCCCAAGAGGCATAGTCTCTGGCAGGTTTATATTACCACAGCCGCCGTATTTCCCGAACTTGTCCCGCTATGACATTTTCATGTTCACAAAACTTAAGGAAGAGGACTTGCTGCATATATATAGTATGAAAGGCTGCATTGTCCGCTCTCTCACTTCATCATTCCTTACAAATTAAAAACATCGCACCCCTAGTATTCTACGCAGGCATCTGTTTTCAACTCCCATCATACGGCTGCATTGGTAAGATGTCATAATTCACAGCTGTAAAAAAGAATAGGGACACGCACATAACTTCCTAACACCCATTGGTTAATGCAACCTATGAACAATTGTGACTAATGCATATATAAATGCTTAGGATACAGAATCAAATTATTAGGAACAAAGTTACATATTAATGTAGAAGAAATATAGATTATGTCACCTAAAATGCGATCAGAATTAGCAAATTCGCAGAAATTGTTTTGAAATCGCTTGATGCCTGATGCTCTGTTCTAGAAATGCATCGAAAAGAACCCCTCATTCTAAAGAGAGGGATTAACAGTTCCAGAGAATGTGCTCGGAGGCTTAGAAGGGTCTGAAACAGGGGCAGCAGCTAGGGTTGGAAAATAAAGTAAATGGGCTTAATCTGTCGTTAAAAGCGCCGCGCCCAGTCATGAGATAGCCAGACCATTCCATTCAGCAGTGAGTCTAAATTTAATTTTCTTTTAGAACTTGATAGTTGTTTTAGATTCAGTTGACGATATCCAACTACAAAAGTCACAACTCTGCACCAACTTCTATAATTCACTTAATATATATATAATTGTAACTTCAAAGCAAATTCGTTGAACGACAACACTCTAAAGATAATATTCTTACTGGTGGTCTCCTGTGTGTGTTTATATAAAATATCATCGTTTGGGTAATAAACTAATAAATAATAAGCTGCTGCTTAATTTTGTATTTAATATATTTATTATTTTAATCAGCGGCTTCTGTATAAAGAGACTTTGAATGCATCTAGTGGCTTAATAAATAAACAGTCTCATTGCGAGCAAGTACATATTTTCATTGCTTAAATAATATTATTGAGGTGAGATGAAAGAGTGACGCAGCAAACGAGTCGGTTATTTTGCAGGGTCGACGCTACGAATGCAGTGGTACCTCGAGATATGAGTTTAAATCGTTTTGTAAGCTTGCTAGTACGTCAGTTTGTTCGTATCTCAAAGCAATGTTTCCCATTGAAATGCCATTAATCCGTTAATGCCCCCAAAATGCCAAATCAGTTGTTAATGTCACATCTTTTATAATTAGAAATAATCTTCATTCTTATGTCATCATTTAATCTTGCAGCGGTTAGGTCTACAAAGGCTGCTCCCGTTATTTGTCTCTTCTCAAACCCATCTTCGATGTGTTGTGTGAGGGCCTATGACACAGTCCACCACAAAACCCTGCTGCTTAAACTACAGAATATTACCCATGATCCAACTATTACTAATGTAATAGCAACTATGCTACAGAACCGTAGATTTTATGTTGATCATGAAGGTAAGCGTAGCAGATGGCGCACGAACAAAAATGGACTGCCTCAAGGAAGCGTGTTAGCGCCCTTACTCTTCAATGTCTACACAAACGACCAGCCAATACTGAACAATACCAGGTCCTTCATCTACGCAGATGACTTGGCGCTCACAGCACAAGGGGTCTCTTTTGAGGAAGTAGAAACCCAGCTTACTAAAGCACTCATCACCCTCTCTTCGTACTACCACCAAAACCGACTACAGCCAAACCCAAGCAAGACCCAAGTCTGCGCCTTTCATCTTAATAACAGACTTGCCAAGAGAAAGCTGCACATTACCTGGAACGACTTGGTGTTAGAGCACTGCGACACACCTAAATACCTAGGGGTCAAGCTGGATAGGACCCTCACTTATCAGAAACACTGTCAGTCTGTTAAGCAAAAGGTGTCCACCAGAAACAACCTACTCCGAAAAGTGGCAGGTACGAAGTGGGGAGCCCAACCAAACCTGATCCGCACAAGTGCTCTAGCTCTCTGTTTCTCTGCTGGCGAGTATGCTGCGCCAGTATGGGCGAGGTCTGCCCATACCAAGAAAGTGGATATTGCTCTGAATGAAACGTGCCGGGTGGTTACGGGGTGCCTAAAACCTACCCCAATATCAAAGCTATATCAACTCTCGGGCATTGCCCCACCAAACATACGGCGGGAAGTTACTACCAAGAGGGAACTCACCAAAGCAACCCACGACGCACTCCACCCTATGTTTGGGTACCAAAAGATAACTACACGGCTCAAATCAAGAAGAAGTTTCCTACAGTCGACAACGGAACTGGAGATACCTGAGGCCACCCTGCGGCTGAACGTGTGGAGAAGGGCAACTGAGGGGGAATACTTGATTGCCCCGAAAGAGGACCTAGCCCCTGGACATGACCAAGGGTGGAATATATGGAGGTCCCTTAACAGACTTCGGACCGGAGTATGCAAGACGAGGACACAAATGAGGGCCTGGCAGTTTTACAGCGGACCGACTGAATGTGACTGCGGCGTGGAGCAGACCCTGTCACACCTTCTGGAGTGTGCGCTGTGCCCGAATAGCTGCACCCAGGAAGACCTGATGATGGCCAGAAGTAACGCCATCGACGTCGCCCACTTCTGGGCAGACAGGATCTGACCCTGTTGTTTCCGACACGATTATATATATATTTAATCTTGCAAAAAATCGGCCAATACTTCGTTTGCCAGTTTATGGACGCCACTCTGTTGAACCAAAGCCTCCCGCAAGAATCTCCATCCATTTCGATTCTTTGCCCTCCGCATCTAGGCTACTGCCACTATTATTCAGATATCGTCGATCCATCTTGCAGGGAGTCGGCCAACGCTCCGTTTGCCAGTTCTTGGACGCTACTGCAACACATTTTCACTATCGACCGTCATCTCTTCGACAGATATGTTACATAGCCATATGAATGTGCCTTTTTTAGCTAGCCTCCCACTACTTGAGTTCTTCTTCGGATATCCTCGTTTCGGTTTCTAACTTTTAGAGACACTCCTCTCGTGGATCTCTCTATGGCACGACAGATTACCTTTATTTTAGGTGTAGGATGATGTCCATCCCACGTTGTCGACGCAAGTGATGCCCCCTAACTGATGTCTACCAGTCCAAAGAATCCATTTCCCAACCTTACTATTTCCTCATCCATTCTCACGTATTTCGTGGTTAGCAACAGGTTACCAAAGAAGGCAATTCTACACACACTGCAACATAATAACTTCGTGGCTTTTAGACCGTGCGTCCAGTAACGGGCTCCCTTCTGGATCTCCAAAAACAGGACGGGAGGGTTTTCACCAAGCGTCCCACGTTGTATAAGCCTGTCGATGTTCTTCTTCGTAGTATCAATCCTGTGGATTGTTTTGCAGCAACAGAATCTTGCATCACGATCTCCATTCCTCTCGGTCCTCCGCAGCCCTCTTCTCAAGAGCTACAATTCATGTCCTCGAACACTTGCTGCAAATAGTCCCGTCTAGGGCGCCCTCTACAGTTTCTACCCACAATCCACAATGTCGTGAAGAAGACCATCGTGGCGCATGATGTGACCGATCCACCGCCGGCTATCCTTGACGGCTGCTGTCGATGTTAGTGTAGTCGTATCTCGAGGTACTATTATACTTCTCTTCGCCCCAGATTCCACATGCGACAGTTTGACGGAGGGTGCGACGTTGCGCGAGATCCCCAAGGCCGCCCTAGAGCAGTATACCTCATGCTTATAATTGATTGAAGTCGCTCCCCAGTGTTTCGCTCAAATGCAGCGAGGGTCACACCAACCATGGACTGCACACAGCCACTGCAGGATCAGAGCAGGTGCTCCCTCCCACACAACACGCGTTTTATTTTATTTACACATACATGTGAAACGCACCGACAGACGGTAATGTAAAAATCTCATCTGTGACTTATATTTTTTTATTTTTTTATGTAAGCACATACAGGAGAAAACGGACAGATGGTCATAGTAATTCTGAAGTCTCATCTGTGGAATTCTATGACGCTTACCATGGTGTATATGGCTATCGCTGGAGTGTTGATCCGCCAACGTCATAGACTACAGACCGAGATTCACGCATCATCCTTTATTATTACAGGAATTTACTATGAATGGGTGGTTTTCGCGGGGCGACTTTCGTTTACCACTGATTTTAATTAATAGGCTATGACTGAGATTTTACGGGTGATGGATCAAATTCACACCAACCGGGGGTATTTTAGAGCTCAGAAATCGTTTGGAAATCCTTTTTTTTTTTAATCTCCATCGGGGATCGAACCCACGACATTTGGCTTGCAAAGCAAACGCTTTGACCGTTGAGCTATGACCGCCGGCAAGTATGCCATACTACTATGACGCTCGTTTTATTTTATTTATGGAAAGACAACAATTTCACGACGCAGATCGTGCACTATTAGCAGGGGTCAGAACATCAGAGAGGGCCGAGAGTTTCAGATATCTCGGAAAGCAGGAGCCTCTTCTAATTCTGAGACTCGCAGCACTACTCGATCAAAACAAAGTTCCGTTTGTACAACGCCTGTATCATTCATATTCTTCCTTACGGCTGTGAATCTTGGCAAACACCAATGGCTAGAATGCTATAGAAGACTGGGTACGATGGTTTGTGTGCCTAATCCGATCGCAGCCTGGCATCCCGTATCCCCTCCAGGCAGTGTTCACCCAGGGTCAACCTGCGTACCATATACTCCTTTCAAACTACAACTAAAAATAACTATAATTTGTAGTGAAGTGAGTAAACGAGTTGATATCAGCATGATATAGCCCTTGCTGACCAAAAACCTCGATATACAATTTTTCGTCTCTTATTTATGTTCGCTTGTCGTACATGTGTCGCCATATTGACATTTTGGTCACGAATGTCACGTTAGTATGTACACGGCTGCTGTAATTGGTGCTCCATTGATTCTATAGATCGCCATTTGCGGTGCTGAGCGACAGCCCCATTATGAGCGCGCTTAGTCGCCAGTTAACTCTCGGTGCAACGGCATGTAAGGTCAGACGAGGAAATCTAGTAGTTATTCAAAATAAATGCGAATTTCGCTTCAAAAACAAGTTCTTTTGCTTTGTGATCTGCTCCTGCATCCTGCCACCACGCAATTCGATAACAAACATAGAGAGGAAGTTAGAGTGTACAAAAATATATATAATTCAATCGTTTTTGTCAGCCATGTTCTCTCCCTATATTTGCTTAGTTCTGTTTCGATAATAACATAAAGTTGTTCCACCCTTCCTATTCTTCCTACCAATAACATTCCTCTATTTTACTATGGATAACTTCTAATACAACAGGAGCGAGAATATCCCAGTATGAACAAATATTACACAAACAATAATTCTTATTCAGTAGTTCCCCTTAGGGTGCATTTACACCAAATGAGCATTCGCACATTCTATCCCTTCTTTTTTATTTTCGTTTTGTGTAAAGGGAATCAAAACAATTTCATCTATGCATGTTCGCTCCCTCAACTGAAGGATATGGATATTACGAACCGCCGCCATAAAGTTCTGACAGCCGCCTTGGTCCTTGCCTCGTCCCATGTCGGCTCCGCCTCCCGCATCTCCGCCGAGAAAATTATATAAATAGTTTCTGAGCGCTTACCAGGACGGAGAAAACCCGGGGGCTTTAAGAAAAGGCAGCCGTAGTTAATGCATTCCTGCGGCATTTTCAGGACATGTCCCAGCCAGGTCCACCTTTTCCTCATGACATACTTGCCGGCGGTCATAGCTCAACGGTCAAAGCGTTTGCTTTTCAAGCTAAAGGTCGTCGGTTCGATCCCCGATGGAGATTTAAAAAAAAAAAGAATTTTCAATCGATTTCTGAGCTGTAAAATACCCCCGGCCTGTGTGAATTTGATCCATCACCCGTAAAATGTCAGTCATAGCCTTTTAATTACAATTGGTGGTAGACAAAAGTCGTCCCGTGAAGGCCACCCATTCATAGTAAATTCCTGTAATAATAAAGGATGATACATGAATCTCGGGCTGTAGTCTATGACGTTGGCGGATCAACACTCCACGCGCAGCGTTTAGCCATATACACCATGGTAAGCGTCATAGAATTCCACAGATGAGACTTCAGAATCACTATCACCATCTGTCGTCATTCTCCTGTATGTGCTTACATAAAAAATATATTAAAAAATATATAGTATTAAAACAAAGTGACGGATATATTATATTGTAAAGAAAAATCTTGTATAATCATTTTTTCTTCTCACATCCGTTCCATATTTAAAACATATGGTCACCGCAAACTTTCACCACTCAGTTCTGTCAGTTGCCATTGTCCCAGACATGTCTGCACCTGAAGCATCCCACCTGTGAGCGTACATGTTTCCGACGGCGGGCATAGCTTATTGAAAGCGAACGGAGATTAAAAAATACATTTTTAATCGATTTCCAAGCCCAATAAATACCGCCGGTTGGTGTGAATTTGATCCCTCACCCGTAAATTGAATTCGTAAACGTCGAAAACGTCGAAAACGTATTACACGGCTGCATTTGTGTTTGGTGAGAAGCCAAGCTTTACAGCCCTAAATAATAAAAGTGACGATACAGGCGCTGTACTGTTTTCAAAACGTATTACACCGCTGCATTGGCTAATGGTGAGATGCCAAGATTCGCTGCCGTGAGCTGTCAGCAACTTAACATATTATCTGCGTGATTCGGTTGTTTTACGAACTTATTCGATTCGTTTCAGTTGTTAAGGACATCACAAGTCCCTCTTGTCTCTTCTTCTTTAGCCTCGCAATTTCCCATCATCTGGGGTAGGCTCTACTTGTGCACATTCGCCATGTCTGTCTGTCCTGCGTTGCCTTCTCGGTCAAGTCCAGAGTTTTCAGATCCTTGTCTAAAGTTGCAGTCCAGGTTGCCTGTGGTTTTCCGGGTCTTCTCGTGCATCACGTTTTATTATTTTATATTATTTAAATTTATCGGAAGTCTCTCTTGTATTCTAGAATATTCTCAGTTAGTTCGAAATGTTACATTTCGTTGCGCATCAACGTCACAGACACGTCTGTCGTTGTTACAGAGAAGGTATTACGAATACCTACGTGGGCATAAAGTGATGATCAATATATACATTGTTTACCAATACCATACAGATGGATTATAAATACGATATAACAAACATGATGTAACGTAACAGATTGCGTAATATGAAATAGTAACCAACGACAACACCATGTTGTAACATTATCCCAAATAAGAGAATAGTATTACGAGTACGTTGTATATGACGCCTATAATCACCATTATATTCCTAATATAAATATATAATAAATACACTTTTTAAATGTAAACACATACTGGAGAATATCGACAGATGGTGATAGTATACCATTCTACATATTAATAAGCGCTGCATATGGTATTGATCAGCTAACATTATAGACGACAACTCGCTTGGTGAAAACCCTCCCTGTGCCATCCTGTTTTTGGAGACCCAGATACGTTAATGGACGCACGCAAAAAGCTACTTATTAGAGAGTGGCTGAAGGCCTTCCTGTGATTCTAGGTGCATCATTTAGATGTCAAATAGACTTCAGTCTAAAGCTGCGAAGTTAGTATACTACAGCGAGTTACGAATTGCCTTCTTTGGTAACACGTTGCTAACCACGAAATACGTGAGAAATCATAGACGACCTTCACGCATCATCCTTATTTTTTTAGGAATTCACATAAATGGGTGGTGGTGTTCATGTGACGACATTCTTCTACCGCCAATTTTGATTGATGACTGACATTTTACGGGAGAGGGATCAAATGAACACCAACCGGGAATAATTTTTTTAGCTATGAAATCGATTAAATTTTTTTTTTTAATCTCCGTCGAAAATTGAACCCATGACCTTTGGTTTGGAAAGCAAACGCCTTAACCACTTAGCTATACCCGTTGGCAATCCCTCGGTCAAGTCGCTCCAGCGGCAGAAGCACTCAAAGACGGAATAGTTTGAAAAATCAATCGTTTTTTTTTTAATTTTGACAATCGATGTAGATGTGTTCTTTTTTGACAAAATTAAAATGCCAGTGCCGGTGTCATGATGTCACTGTCAGGCGTACATAATCGCATTGGATCGCCGTCAACTTTACACCCACATGCGGGGCGCCGTCTGGTGGCGGAAGTTTGGAAATCTCGGTTCAAGGCTCATAACATTTTAACCAAATTAGTTCGGTCGTATGGTTTCAGAACCAGGCATTTCATTGCGCCCAACTCAAAGTCATGTGAACTCGAATACACGTGAAGTCGAATACACGTGAAGTCGAATACACGTGAATTCGAATAAGTTTGAAATCGTATCATCTCTGAAAATGAGAGGCTCCAGATCTGGCAACAAGC
Organism: Glossosoma conforme; assembly: GCA_022606575.1. Classification (NCBI taxonomy): domain Eukaryota; kingdom Metazoa; phylum Arthropoda; class Insecta; order Trichoptera; family Glossosomatidae; genus Glossosoma; species Glossosoma conforme. The sequence continues at coordinate 176,615 of JAGTXR010000406.1, forward strand.
CGCATCAGAGGATTTCAGTACTCGAAAGGAAGGCCTCACAACTGGCAAGAACCTTGACTGGCGTACCTGGAAATCCCTGAACAGATCAAGAACCAGAGTTGGTAGAACAAAAGACAATTCCCCAACTCGAGCGGTGGGGAATGCTTCGGCAGCATAGTGACTCTCAACTTTTGTGCGACTATGGAGACCGTCTCTCACCTGAAATCCTGCTTCATGCGCCCAACAAGCTGCACATCTCAAGATCTAATTCTTGGCAACACACGATGTTGCCAAATACTGGGCAAAAATAATTCGACGTCGCTGACACGAATAAAAAGAAGACGAATAACGAAAAATTTCCATGTCCCGGGAGCATCGGGCTTATCATGCATCTCCTTAAGAAAAGAAACCCTGATAATTGAACCCCCAAATATTTCTTTGGTTCAACATCAGTATCTATGCAAATACGCGGGTTCGTGCCCTGGAGGTTTCCAGGAACCATTTATGTTCTCATGTGGACCTCTGGGATACAGGTGTTTCGGGATAAGGCATAGACGATATGAGCTTACAGAACTGTGAAACCGAAATTTGCGGTGTCCATGTGCCCCAAATACAGAGCATAATCAGGGAATGGCAAAAAAGCTGACGGTTTTCGTTGTTGTTTTGATTTAAAACCATCAGCTTTTATTGTTGCTCCCTGTATGATAAAAAAATGGAATTTTGACGATGTATGGAATATAAAAAAAAAAGCAGATTTAAATGAATTTGGTTTAAATCGTTGTGCGTTATTTTAATCTAGAGCAGATATTTTAAATTTATTATTCAAATATTATGTTTTGCATACATGGCAGTACCGGCTTTAGACCATACGGCGCCCTAGGGCATTTTTTTCTGGCGCCCCATATTGTTTATATTAAAAAAAATCTAAGTAAGATTAGTTGCACTCGGCGCCCCTAGCTTATTCGACGCCCTGGGGCGCCGACCCACGTCATCACCCCCTAAAACCGGCGCTGATACATGGCATGGGGACTTCTTTTACTTCGGATTATTTATTTTTACTCTTCTTCTCCTTATGCCTTCACTAAAGAACCGCCAACGTAAAACGTAAAGAACGGCCGACATTTTGTATGGTGTACTTGACACAATATCGAATACAAACATAACATGAATAACACTCGAGATGTGATGTCACATACTGTATATTAGGAAGTTAACACCTCAAGCGACTGGCGGGCATGACTCAGTGGTAAATCGTTTGCTTACCATACCGAAAGTCTTGCGTTCAATTCCCGACAGATTATAAAAAAACCTTTTCTAAGCACTAAAATTACGATCAGTTGGTATCAATTTGATCCCTCACCCGTAAAGTTTCAGTTATAGCTTTCAACGTAATAGACAGCATACAGACAGTTACAGCCCGACATTAAGGGCTGTAGTCTTTACAGGAATTCACTATGAATGAGTGGTGTTCACGGGAAGACTTTTGCCTACCACCAATTTTAATGAAGAGTCTCAACCGGAGGTATATGACATGGGATGAGGCGAGGACAATGGAGGTTGACAGATTTGTGGCGATATTTCAAGACGACCATTTGCTCCAGTAATTACATAGTTATGATGATGAGGCTGTGTTGAGTTGCTTCTTAATACAAAATGGTCCAGACCTCGAGAGCGTCGGGCTAATCCTCCGATTTCCTTAAAAAAATACGATCAATAAATCAGCGACAAATATGGCGAGGATACTACAGCACCCCCATTAATCTATCACTTTTTTTCTTTCTATTACGATTTCTGCTCTAGAGGTTGTCAGGCGTCATATATATTCCGAAGTGAACCTTCAGGTGTACGTACGGCCGAGTAAACGAGGAATGGTAAGTAGCAGCTGAAAGATCTAAAAGGTGGCAATTTGTTTTGACCATATGTTCCAGAAAATGAACAGATTTTTTTTTTATGTAAACGCATGCAGGCGAGCACAGCCGGTCAAGACCAGTGCACTATATGACGCTCAGCCAGGGAGGCTGGACGCTGCATGCGGGAAACGTGTGTTGTGTTCGTATTTGTTTGTGAGTTGAGGAGATTGCAAGTGTATATTTATCTGTTTCTTGAAAAGATCCAGATTGTAGAAAGGAGGAAACACAGACGCTGGAAAAGCATTCCATAGCTTACCGGTGGCATTAAGGAAGGAGCTTTGCAAACTGCCAGTTCTTGTTCGACATATATTAACCGTGTATGGATGTTCGGTAAGTGTAAGACGAGTTTGTCGGTTGTCGGTGGGTGCAGAAGGAATAAGTTCTTTAAGTTCCAAAGAGCAGCGACCGTGGTAATAATGGTAGAAAAGACTAAGAGAACCAATCTTACGCCTGTTCTATTGATTGCGGGTTAGACGTAAGAGTGTCATTGTTTATCAAACGTGGATAGAGTGGGAAAAAGATGATGATGATGATTATGATATACAAGGTACTTCTACTGCTACTGTGTAATGTAAATAATATGACCTTGTCTACAAAGTCAATAATGTAAACAAAACAAACGTAATGTATGGCGCTCGTAGGAAAGAAAAATAAAACATTGGAGGCGTGCCTGGGTTAATTAATTACGACCGATAAAAAAATAAATAATCTGATCGCAGTTAACAGGGGTCGGTATAAGGGCGCATTGGCACGAACGGTCACCTGGAGGACTCAGACAGGTGGGGAACAAAAACTCCTTGCGAGACTGTAGTGACGTTGGTTTATGACGGCTAGACGCACTGCAATAGCCGCTTTATTCGAATCGTAAATGGGTGGTGTTTGCGGGATGAAATTACGCCGAACCTGGCTGGGCAGCATTTGGTAAACTTAAGTTTTATTTTTTATGTATTAAGTAAGTAATTCTGTAGTCTTATGTGTGTAGTTCTATTTTGCTTACCATGGTGCATATGGCTAAGCGCTGCATGTGGAGTGTCGATCCGCCAACGCCACAGACTAAAGCCCGAGATTCACGCATCATCCTTATTATTTACAGGAATTTATTATGAATGGGCGGTCTTTACGGGACGACTTTAGTCTACCACCAATTTTAATTAATAGGCTATGTCTGTCATTTTACGGGTGAGGGATCAAATTCACACTAACTAGGGTATTTTTAGAGCTCAGAAATCGATTATTATTTTTTTTAAATCTCCGTCGACCGACTGTGAGATGTGAGGATGTTCTTTGTTAGCTTTCTTACCTGATTTCTATAGATTGTTTTATAAACGAAATAAATGGACTGGACTTTACCCGCATCACACCGGAGGACAGTTAGGTCTCTTTGATGATGCGCTCATTCAGTTTATGATCTGCAACTGATAAGTCCAGTGGGAGTCCCCTCTGAACAATTGTGGCCACTGCTAATAAGAAAGAACCCGTAAAAGAGATTAGAATCGCATTCACTTCGTCGGGGATCGAACCCACGACGTTTGGCTTCCAAAGCGAACGCTTTGACCATTGAGCTATACCCGCCGGCAAATGTGTATGTACTTTTAAGTTTATATTATTGAACTTTGTAATACTTTTGTTCTAATGATGAGTGGCCCTTTTGTTCTACAATACAATCAATCCTTTCATTTCACATTACTCTTTGAATGACTCATTGTCTTTCTTATACGACTTATATTAGTTAGTGTTTTTTAGTCTTGCATCGAACTAACCGCATAGTTACTTTAACCGATGTTAACTGAATGATAATAAAAACGTCACTTTAATCCAAATTAATCTCGAGACCGATAATTTGATTTCGTGAGTTGATGAAATGGCTCCAATAGAAAACACTGCAAGTCCATTATAGTCAGCTTCAATATCATCTTTGTTAAAAATATTAAATATATAATGTTTTGTTTATATCTATTGATTTCCTCCTCTCTTATTTGATATCGATTTACTGGATGACAGGATGCCGGATCAGGTTCACAATACAAAAAACTTGTTTTCGTTTCGCATATTATCACGGTTTATTTGTCAAACTCTTGCAGCAACAAAAAGACCGCTGTGGCGCACGCTATTAGGCGCGCGCCATAACGGTCGCGAGCTAGCTCCAACTGTCTACTGCCGGCGCGCTCTGACATCTCGGCGCTGCCAACCGTCGCTGCAGAAAAAGATAATTTAATATGACAGTGGTACCAACTGACATAACAAATAAATTAACTAAATTAACTAACATTAGATGTGCATGTCAGGCGAGCGGACAAAAATAAAGAGACAAAAGATCGTTTTACGAGGCTTTATGGCATCAGCCTAAATAAAGATTTCTGAGCTTTAAAAACCCCTGTTGGTGTGAATTTGATCCCTCACCCGTAAAATGCCAGTCATATCCTATTAATTATAATATGGTGGTAGACGAAAGTCATCCCGTGAAGAGACCACCCATTAATAGTAAATTCCTGTAATAATAAGGATGATGCGTGAATCTCGGTCTATGACATTGGCGGATAAACACTCCGCGTGCAGCGCTTAGCTATATGCATCATGGTAAGTGTCATAGAATTCCATAGATGAGACTTCAGAATTACTATCACTATCTGTCAGTATTCTCCTGTATGTGCTTACATAAAAAAAATGTATTCATGTTTTCCATCAAAACCTGAATGCATACATGAAAATCACGATGTCTTTGAAGATAATATTTCTTAGTGTGTTTTTATGTCGTTCAGAAGTGATGCAGTCGCTTAGATCAGAGTGTTACGTAAGCAAGATCGTCCTCTCTCACAGAGCGTTGATCTCGCAGGTAAAAAGTTGGAAAATCCGCGGCGCACCTGCCCGCTACTAACACTAACTAGTTTCCTGGCTAGCAACGCAGATACCGATGCGCTGCCCAAAGGAAACCTTCATTAACCTTTACTCGCCTGTCGTGTGTTACTTGTAGAAATTACTTGTAATAACTAATGTAAATACATTTTTAAGGCTAAACTCATCAAGTTTAGCATCGTTGATAGTCCAGACTGCCCATGTGGTAGCCCCTTGCAGGACAATATTAGATTTAAGTAGGCAAAGGCTCTCTAGCGTAATCCGACAGAAGCCTGGAGCGGTTGGATATGTCGACCTCATATCTACGCAGTCCAACTACCATGCATTTTCTGTATACGCGGCGGCCTTCGGAGAAGAAGTCAAAAAGTCGAAATTTTAACGTCTGAACTACTAACTTGTACACCAACATTTGGTGTTGCTCACCAAAGCCCGTTACTTGTATAGCGAGAAAGTACTCTGATGTAAATACATAGCAAACACTTAACCATTTGATCCAAATATGTACGCACACCATGTCTAGTTCATTACTTAATGCGCTGACCATACTCGCCTCCTGAGAAGTATATCATGTTATTATAATATGGTGTTTGTTTGGTCTGTAGAGACTTCTTTGTAGCACGAGTAACATTTTAACTAAAAGTCCTTGCAAAGTAAACATATTTATCTTACTGAATGCGGCATTACTATTCCAAGCCAAGAAAAACATTGCTATGTACAACAGTGTGTATTTATAATAAACGTATTTGGGATTTTATCGCGTCTCACCAAAAGCAATTCACTTCATGAGTAAATTAAATAGAATATATACGCCACTTTTGAAATATTCCTAATACCTTCTGGTATCCTTTTCATAGTAACCCTAATATCTAGAACTTTTGAACTACCTCCTCTACACATCGAACTCCTTTAAAACCTATTCACTGCGTATGACGTCTATAGTGGTCGTGAGCTTTACATGGAATTTCTAGCCTCATATTACAGCTTTATTCTACTGTGGTAATGTTCAAAATTAACTTACTATATAAATGAAAATATAAATGGATTCCAGTCAAAAAGTATGAGGTTATCAGCATAATCAAGGAAGATTGGCATCTAGTTAGAACTATCTTAGAGAGGCAAGCCCGATAAATCGGTCACATCATGCGCCACGATGGTCTTCTTCACGGCATTGTGGAAGGGATGGTTGAGGGTAGAAACTGTAGAGGGCGGTGTATTTGCAGCAAGTGTTCGAGGACATAAGTTGTAGCTCTTATGCTGAGCTGAATAGGACTGCAGAGGATCGAGATGAGTGGACATCGAGATGCAAGATTTTGTTGCTGCAAACCAATCCACCGGATTGATACTACGAATAAGAAGGTTTTTGTAATGAAATTTTATGTGTTTCAATTGTTGAACATTTATACGTAAATTTTTAGAGGTTTATAAAGTACCCGTTTATACAGTATTCAGAATTTTGGAAAAATATTCAAATTTCAGAAAAATTGAAGTGGTTTTGATTACATAAAGCTTTTACTCATACTTACATAATATGTGCACTCAAATCTAAATTTAGATATACTTATATCCGCATTCGTCGCTCGACTCTCAATTCGTTCGGACGTGACTGTCATCTTACCTACAGAATGGCTCCTAGTTGCACTTGTGACATTGCGCAGGTGCATCGGCGTTTGGACGAGCACCGATTGCTGCTGGAGCGGCTCATAAAGGCTGTTGGATGCGGAAAGGAGGACACATCGACGTCCGTTGGTGTGGACTCTCCACTCAACCCAACAAGTCTCCCGTCTTACCGAAGAAAAATGGCTACCTTCGCTGAAATTGTCCGCATTCCTCGCCAAGTCTCGCCTTCGATCAGCTGTGACAGCAGTAACTCCGAGCCTGCCGTCATTAAAGCCGCTACTACTATTCAAGAAACCCCTGCTGCTCCGAGAAAGGCTCCCATTGACTCCCGTTCTATGCCAGGACGAGTCATCATTCGAGGAACTGGAGGACCTGGATGCTTTGTCCCTAGATGCCCTCTCCCTAACCCGAGCAATCTTTCCGGGGAAGTGCATCATTCCGATTTAAGTCGCGCCTCTCCTGTTGGAGAAAGGCATCAACGTTCACTACGTCTGGCGATCCGTGGTTCTGCAGCTCCTTCAAAGAATGTTGCTGGAGTGAAGATGGCGTATCTTCACGCCAAGGGTCTTCACCCAGATACAACGGCTGATGACTTGCAGAGCTTCGTGGCAGCGACCGCTGCATTCAATCCCTCTTGGATGACCATCAGGAGGATTGTCAGCAGACGGACGATGTCAACATCCTTCAAAGTCGGGGTCATTGCGACTTCGCTGGAGTCTCTCATGGCGCCTGAAGTGTGGCCTGAAGGGACCATCGTTCAACCCTGGATACGTGTAAGACGAAAGAATCGCAGTGAACAGTGGTTGAACCCAACTTGAGTTAAGATATTGACATATTTAGTGTGTTATTGCTTTGGATTCGGTGCAGGTGTTGATTGAGACTGATATGAAATGTTGGACGTTTGTTTTTGTAACAATAATGCCGTGTTATTTGTGTGTCCACCATGATATACTTATAGCATCATAATATATGATATTTATTTCGACAGTAAATCGGAGAAAAATAAACGGCGGACGCTGGGATTCAAACCACGAACCTTTGCAATCAATAATCATTCTGTACTTAGCGTGGTCCCACCTGCTGCGCTCACTGAGATTAGAAATTAAATTAAATTACTATTAAAAAATTTAAGTAAACTGTATGTTTATTTGATGTTGTGGCTTTTGGGTTGAGCCGTGTGTGGTGAACTTTTTCAACCACACACGGCTCAACCCAAAAGCCAAAACAACAAATCTGGCCGTGAAAACCTAAGAAGTTATTTATGTATGTTTATTTATTTACATTTGCTTTTTTACGATTTATTGGCGAGAGAAATTTACATTAGAAGATGTTTACTATTAATTTGTATGTACGTATCAATTGTTGAATTTTGGTATGCATCCTAAATGATTTATAAATATTAGAGTGTTAAAATAAATTCCAATTTCATTTGTCAATTTCATCAAAAAATATTTTAATCTAGTTTATAAATTTCTAAATAAATTTCGGGAAGCAAGCTGCTTTGAAGCGATGCATCGATGGTAGCAGCTGACAAAACAGTGTGGCGGCGATATGCTCCAGCTAGGTTGCGGTCGTTTCCAAGGCTCCGGAGCACGAACTGTCACGGAGGGCAACGATCTTGTAGTTTGACCGTGATTGGCTGAATCATGAGGATCAATCTGTTGCAACCATTCATAAAAATCACCTCTTTATATAACACTTATAAAAAAAGCTCCAAGTGCTGCAATATCCACTGAGATGCGATGCCGATTTTACTTTACCAGTCGCGAGATAGAAAATCTCCAGAGATTTAAATTAATCGCTCTATAGCCACTAAGCTTTTGATAACAAAACTTAAATCCCATCGTAGAAAATTTCCAAAAAAAAATGCCATGTATTTCTTTGTTAAGTAACCAATTTAAGGTGTTTGGCGGTAAGTTAAATCAATTGTTTGTAAATAAAATTAATCGTTAGCAGACTTAATAAATTGGCAATATTCACTGTGTCAGTATGAATGTGGTCGGTTATAAAATTAAAATGGTAGTAATATGTGCAACATTGGTAAAAATTAATGTAAAGTTATTGAAAAATAACTCATTACATGGAAACCAAACCTAACCTAACCTAATATATTATTAATAAGCATTCATTAATTATTTCTTGCCAATTTATTATTTTTCTACGGCTGATTGATATTTTACTACTGCCAAATGATTATTTTTTACTAACCTTTTTATGTATTTATTTATGGCTGTTTGATTCCGAATTTATTTATCAAAGTAATTTTGTGGAGTCTTCTGTTTAGCGAGCTCCGGGACTTTTTAATAGTTATTGTCAATAATTATAAATGCCAATATTTATAAATTGTTTGTATCATATCTTATTTCAGGATCGTATTAAATATATTTGTATTTGTAATGTTTCTGAAAGAAATAAAATTTAAAATAAATAATTACTGCCCTTTAATTGCATTAAAAACTGCCAAAAAAATAGTTGCCAAAAAATTGTACTGCGATAATTTTGTTTAAAAATGAACATTTTCATTGTTTTATTGAACAATTAAAAAAAAATACCAAAAACAATGAAGGAATGCTTCATATACATAATATATATTCGTATACGTATATATAATCATACTCGTAATTACGTTTTATTCAGAAACTTGCATGAGAAAGAATTAAATAATTGTACCGTGCGTATTTATTTTGTCATTTTTTTAGATCATTATTTCGTGTTAGAATTCCGTAATATCACATTTAGAATTATTCGACAATTTTAGTCTTATGCGACATTTCGTTGAAAACCAATTTTCAAGTGAATTAGTTGACAATTGAGCTAGTTTATTTAAAGCAACATGTGAGGGAATAATGTGTATATGGTGTGAGATAAGAATATAAAAATTTAATTAATTATTATTTTTTCCGGTAAACTATGGAATGCTCTTCCAGCGTCTGTGTTTCCTCCTTCCTACAATCTGGATCTCTTCAAGAAACAGATAAATGTACACTTGCAATCTCCCCAACCCACACACAAATACGAACACAACACACGGTTCCCGCATGCAGCGTCCAGCCTCCCTGGCTGAGCGTCATAGTGCACTGGTCTTGACCGGTTGTGCTCTCCTGCATGCGTTTACATAAAAAATAAAATAATAATGTGAAACGATCACCTATTGGGATTTTTTGATAGAAGTGATAAAATACAGTGCGTAGGATTTACACGTAGTTGTTTCTCATCCATTCAATCTATAGTTCGGTTCGAGACCCGAGTGGTACTTACTAAAATGTGAATAAATGTTGACTGATTGAATAAGAAAAAATAATAATATACACACTGAATATATACTATAAAAACATCTATAGTTATATGATGGTAACAATGGTATTAATACAACTTATTCCACGCACCAGTTCGGGCAGGAGATTGTCGAGTGGATTAGAATTCGCAGGTTCGCATCCCGCTACTGCCGATATTTTTTCTGAATGAATTGATGCGTAAAAAGAATTTGATGTATAGTATGTGTATATTTACTTACTAATGAAATACATTTCAAATGACCTCTCTAAAGAGGTTCGTTTCATCCGCCTTTACAGAATATTGCGGACATGAGCTACACAAGTGTCATCAAGAGGCCCAATTCAGACATGAACTCCAAGAGTTTCTTTGGACGAATAATTTTTTGGCGTCGTCTGTTTGATGAGCATCAGGACCTTCTGTTCCTCGTCTTTAATGCTTTGTTCTTAGTACTTAATCACAAGTACCTATATTTGTATATATTGTATTATTTTATTTTAGGATTAATTTTTATTGTACTCCAGAAATTAATTGAGTTGTTCAAATTTGTAATGTTAAATTTAAAAGAAAAAATTGAATAAATAACACGTACGTGGTGTACGACCACTTGCAATCCTTTTGGGGCGTTTCTTCTCCATGAACTGTAAATCTCTCTCCCACATTCCCAAAATCTCCTTTATCTCAATTGTAGTAATAGTAACAAACCCTTCTAGTTCCTCGTCGGAACCAATTCAATACAAAACTTCCGTATGCAGCTGCCGGTCGTTCCTCGTATCTTAAATTTTGTTTGTATTTCAAAGCAACATTTTGCTTCGAAAAACAGTGGGTATAGCTCAGTGGTTAACGAGATTTTTTGGCAAGCCGAAGGCCGTGTTTTCGATCCCCGACGGAGATTTAAAAAAAAACTATTTTTAAGCTTTAAATACCCCGGTTAGTGTGAATTTGATCCCTCACCCGTAAAATGGCAGTCATTGCATATTAATCAAAATTGGTAGTAGACGAAAGTCGTCCCGTGAAGATCACCCATTCAGAGTGAATTATTTTGATGGTTAAATGATGCGTGAATGTCGGGCTGTAGTCTATAGCGTTGGCGGATCAACACTCCACATACAGCGTGGTAAGCGTCATAGAATTCCACAGATGAGACTTCACAATCACTATCACCATCTGTCGTTATTCTCCTGTGTGTGTTAACATAAAAATATAATAAGAAAAGTGTTTTAAATACGAGTATCTGGTATGTTAAGGCATCTCTAGTTACCACTTTAACCTCTAAACGCCCAGTGGTCCGATACGGGACCGCAAATATGCGTCGTTCAATGCCCCAGCAGCCAATGTTTGTAATGTTTCGTCGCACAATAGATTCTTCCATGAACTTACTTTAATACTATTATTACAAATTAATGTAATCCGACTGTGAAATGAACCATAAGCACAGACGCAAATCTGCGGTCCCGTAAGGAAACCACTGGGCCTTTAAAGGGTAATTCTAAATATGATTTTATTTCATTGATACTTAACTAGAGAAATATCGTTCTAAAAAATCGAAAAGTTAAATTTGATACACATAGATGTTAAATTTGGTAGCCATTTCGCCTATTGGGGAACTTTAGTACATAGCTTGACTTCTATACAGCTGACCAACGTCTGCGTTTCAATAGACCAATTAAAGAATGACAGAGAATGCATGAAGTGTACTTACGAAGCATAACTTGCCAAGCGCGTTTTTAACGCAATAAATTAAATTAAATAATGGATTTTTTAAATTTTTATTAGAATATTTATCTTTCAATACTACGATCTTATTTTGTAGATCATTCACTATATTTCAATATTATTAGTAATTAAATACACACATACAATTATACATCAAATTTTATACGCATCAATTAATTCCGAAAAAATATCGGCAGACGCGGGGACAACTAACAAATAATATAAAAAGCTTGTGAATAAATGTTGACTGATTGAATATTGAAAATATACTACATAGGCATCTGTCGGTATACGATGGTTACAGTGGTATAAATACATCAACTTTCGCATATCTGTCAGAGAATTGTCGTGTGGACTGTGCGTGTAGAATAGAGCAAAGGTTGCAAGGCTCGTGGTTCGAATCCCGCGTCTGCCGATATTGTTTCTGTATGAATCGATGCGTATAAAATTTGATGGATAATTGTTTGTGTGTATTTAATTGCAATAATAAAATAATATTTCGAATTTTATTTTATTTTGATGCGACATCTTTCGGCTTCGTTTAGAAGCCATTTGTTATCAGATTTACTTAAAAGGGATATGAAGCCGAAACGAGTCGTATCGAAATAAATTAGTAAAATATTTTTTATTATTCGTTCATTTACATAATTTATATTTAATATTGTATTTTTTTTATATTTCTAAAATATATATATATTGTAGTACATAATTTTTATAATAAAAACGAATGAAAAAAGATCTAAAAATAAAGCTTACAAACTCAATCTGATCTAAAGATATTATTTCGACGAAATTTCTTTACAGTTTGACTATTAACATCCTTCTGTCTGTCAAAAAGGGGTGTTATTCCGTTGCGTGAGGGCAGGATGAGGAGCAGGTCAGCAAACAAAGAATCTTGTAGAATCACATTGATTCTTCTTCGTAGTATCAATCCGGTGGATTGGCTTGCAGCAACAGAATCTTGCATCTCGATCTCCATTCCTCTCGGTCCTCCGCAACCCTTTTCAGCTCAGCATAAGCGCTACAATTCACGTCCTCGAATACTTGCTGAAAATAATGCCGTCTAGGGCGCCCTCTACAGTTTCTACCCTCAACCATCCCCTCCACAATATTGTGAAGAAGATCATCGTGGCACATGATGTGACCAATCCAACGGGCTCGCCTCTCTGAGTTGGTTTTTATTAGGTGCCTATCTTTCTTGATTATCCTGAGAACCTCATTGTTCGTGACGTGGTCTCTCCAGGAAATTCCGAGAATTCTTCTGTACGACCACATCTCAAAGGCCTCTAGTATTTTTTTATCACTTTCAGATAAGCACCATGTCTCACAGCCGTACATTAAGATGCTCCAAACAAGTGTTTTGGCAAGTTGCTTGCGGAGCCTTAAAGTAATTGTAACATTGATTATATTTACGTTAAAACTTGACAAGCTTCCGGCCAAGCGGAAACATACCGCTGGCCGAAATGCGACATTGTCTCACCAAAGGGTGGGGACCGACTACCGATCTCCGCGCTCGGTCTCGGTTTTCGACCGCGCCACGAGCGGTGGTGTTTATAACTACCACACCCGTTAGCGGACCCGTCCAAAATGACAACATGGCGCACATAAATGCACAACAAGTGACCAGGAATAAGACACAAAATATTGTATATCGAGGTTTTCGGTAACAGTCAGCAAGGACTACATCATGCTGATTTCACTATTTATCATTTTGAAAAATAGATCGTGTATAGATTCGAGATGAGAGTTCAGCAAGCGGTGCAGGAGTTTTTTTTTTGAGAAGCATTCATGGCGGATGTGCTAATTGTTACATTATAGAAGATTATAGAACGATTTGAAACATTATGGAACATCATGGAACGTTGCGGATTATGGTGTTAGTGGGTTCTGCGCTCAAGGCGAGCATACAGAAGTGATCCGCTAACCCATTGTAGGTGACCAGTCGCTATCGTCTGCTTTGCGGGGGCTTCCAATTAAATGTTTACAAAGCCACTTGGACGTGCCGCACAATGTGATCGACAACGTTGATACAAAACGATCGACAACAGTCATACAAAGAGATCGACAACACTAATACAGTCGTATAGAAGGCGACTACACTAATACAGTCGTATATAGTGATAGACTACACTAATACTGTTATAGAGAGTGTTTGACTACACTAATACAGTTATACCTAGTGATCGACTACACTGATGCAGTCGTACGGAGTCATATACTACACTAATACTGTTATAGAGAGTGATCGACTACACTAATACAGTCATACAAAGTGATCGACTACACTAATATGTATTGTTATAGACAGTGTACGACTACACTAATACAGTTATACCTAATGATCGACTACACTGATGCAGTCGTACAGAGTCATATACTACACTAATACTGTTATAGAGTGATAGACTACACTAATACTGTTATAGAGAGTGTTCGACTACACTAATACAGTTATACCTAGTGATCGACTACACTAATACAGTCGTACAGAGTCATATACTACACTAATACTGATAAAGAGAGTGTTCGACTACACTAATCCAGTTATAGAGAGTGTTCGGCTACATTAATATAGTCGTACAAAGTGATAGACTACACTAAAACAGTTATACATAGTGATCGACTACACTAATACTGTTATAGAGAGTGTTCGACTACACTAATACAGTTATACCTAGTGATCGACTACACTAATACAGTCGTACAGAGTCATATACTACACTCTCGGAATCTCGGACTTCCTCTTCCGGCCAATCTTTTCAACCCAGCGACAACAAAAACAAAATGAGAAGCAGCAAACCAGCTCTCACCACCATGTCCATCAACATAGAAGGACTATCTTCCTGCAAAGAAGAACTACTTTGCCACATGACGAAACAAATACAATGTGATGTTCTTTGCATGCAGGAGACCCATCGCGGCATGCAAAGCAAAAGACCATCCATTGAGGGAATGCACCTGGTCTCGGAAAGACCTCACGAGCAATATGGAAGTGCAATTTTTGTACGGGATGGCCTGACGGTTACCTCGACTGACCACACAGAGGTTAATAACATCGAAACCCTTACGGTCGAGTTGGACCATTGCACCGTTACATCGTATTATAAGCCCCCAAATGAAGATTTCCACTTCCACGAACCAGCAAATTTCCGAAATAAAGATATAAAACTTATCCTGGGCGACTTCAACAGCCACAACATTCTCTGGGGATACAACAACACTGACCCCAATGGAGAAGCCCTTGAAGAGTGGTTTGAGGCTAACCGATTATCTTTGGTGCATGATGCTAAACAACCGGCATCTTTTAACAGCGGCAGATGGAGGAGGATACAACCCGGATCTCATCTTTACCAGCAGCCAAATTAGCCAACAATGCACCAAAATAATGGGCACGCCAATTCCACACTCCCAACACAGACCTCTCATTCTCCACGTAATGGCAGCTATCAGGCCAAAAGATACGCCATTCCGTAGAAGATATAATTTCATGAAATCGGACTGGGATGCATACACAAATGCCCTAGAAGAATCCGTCGGACATGTCAAGCCAACACCGGAGAACTACGACACTTTTACAAACATCATCAAAAAAGTGTCCAGAGCCCACATCCCCAGAGGATGTCGAATAAAATTTATTCCCGGTTTACAACCTGACACTGTAGCCCTGCTCGAAAAATACACCTACTGCTTTGATACCAGTCCATTTGCAGAGGAAACTATGCAGCTGGGCAAAAAGGTGTCAGCTGCAGTGGAGCAGAGCAGACGGGAACGCTGGATCTCGATGGTGGAAAGCCTTGACCTTACCACAAATAGCCACAAGGCCTGGAGACTCCTGCGAAAAATGGATAACGATCCAACAGCTCCTGTTAAGCACGCGGCCACAACTGCCAATGAAATTGCTCATCAGCTCCTCCCCAACGGGAAGCTGAACAATAAAACGAAAAAGCAAAAATTGGACAGAGACCCTCTAATTGAACACAGCGATCTGTCAAAACCCTTCTCAATGGCTGAACTGGAGTGTGCTATCAAAGCCGCTAAAGACAAAAAAGCGGCTGGATTGGATGATATATGCGTAGAACAGATAAAACACTTTGGCCCCCAGGCTAAACAATGGCTCCTTGAAATGTTTGATGCCTGCATGATCGGCAGTCAAATCCCAAAAATATGGAGAAAGTCCAAGGTCATAGCCATTTTAAAGCCAGGGAAAAACCCTGATGAGGCTAAAAGCTACCGCCCAATATCTTTACTATGCCATATATTTAAAATCTTCGAACGGATACTACTCAACCGACTCACCCCCTTTATCGAACCTAAAATGATACCCCAGCAGGCGGGCTTCCGACCCGGAAAGTCATGCACTGGGCAAGTACTAAACCTGACCCAACATATCGAAAACGGTTTCGAACTAAGGAAAGTGACCGGAGTGGTATTCGTCGACCTAACCGCTGCATACGATACAGTGTCGCACAGCACACTCCTCAGTAAATTGTACAGAATGACAGGTGACTTCTCGTTAGTGCAGATGATCGCGGCTATGCTGCATAACAGGAGATTCGCTGTGGATTTTCAGGGGAAAACCAGCCGATGGCGTAACCAAAAGAACGGCTTACCACAAGGCAGTGTACTTGCTCCTATACTATTTAATATATATACAAACGACCAACCCACCCCAAAGACACAAAATCTTTCATATATGCGGATGACTTAGGTTTGGCAGCACAAGCAGTAACGTTTGAAGAAGTTGAGGACATCCTAAGCCAGGGACTCAACGAGATGTCCCATTACTACGAAACCAACCATCTCAAACCTAACCCATCAAAGACACAAGTCTGCTGTTTCCACCTTAGGAACAGGGAAGCTAACAGAAAGCTTCGTGTCACGTGGGAAGGTAGAGTACTGGAACATAGCGACCATCCAAAATACCTCGGAGTCACTCTAGATCGCACCCTCACCTTCAGGCGTCATTGCAGCAACACCAAACAGAAAGTTGCAACAAGGAACAACCTCATCCGCAAACTGACCAACACTCACTGGGGAGCCCAACCACCCCTTCTTCGTACCTCAGCTTTAGCACTTTGTTTCTCAGCCGGAGAATATGCGGCACCAGTGTGGGGTCGATCAGCCCACTGTAATCAAGTGGATACTGCCCTGAATGATGCATGCAGAGTCGTCACAGGCTGCCTCAAACCAACACCCATTTCTAAACTATATACCCCTTGGCTGGTATCGCACCACCGAACATAAGACGCAAAGTCATATGCGCCGAAGAAATGCGTAAGGCAATCAACCAACCGTCCCACTGCTTGTATAATCAGATACCCCCAACACTAAGATTGAAGTCTCGAAGCAGCTTTCTGAAATCCACACAACCTCTCACATCCGGCCCTGAAAATGAGAGACTCCAACTCTGGCAACAAATCGCACCAGAGGATTTCATTACTCCAAAGGAAGGCCTCCCAACTGGCAAGAGCCTTGACTGGCCGACCTGGAAATCCCTAAACAGATTAAGAACCGGAGTTGGTAGAACAAAGGACAACCTCGAGCGGTGGGGAATGCTTCGGCAGGGAGAGACACTATTGTGCGACTGTGGAGACCTGCAGACCGCCTCACACCTACGATGCTGCTCCATGTGCCCAACAAGTTGCACATCTCAGGACCTAATGCTGGGCAACACACGAGCTATCGATGTTGCCAGATATTGGGAAAAAATAATTTGACGTCGCTGACACGAAGAAGAAGATATACTACACTAATACTGATAAAGAGAGTGTTCGACTACACTAATACAGTTATAGAGAGTGTTCGGCTACATTAATACAGTCGTACAAAGTGATAGACTACACTAATACAGTTATACATAGTGATCGACTACACTAATACTGTTATAGAGAGTGTTCGACTACACTAATACAGTTATACCTAGTGATCGACTACACTAATGCAGTCGTACAGAGTCATATACTACACTAATACTGTTATAGAGAGTGATCGACTACACTAATACAGTCATACAAAGTGATCGACTACACTAATACTGTTATAGAGAGTGTTCGACTACACTAATACAGTTATACCTAGTGATCGACTACACTAATACAGTCATACAGAGTGATATACCACAATAATATAGTCATACAAAGTGATCGACTGCTCTAATATAGAATACACTAATATGTTCAGTCATATTAAATGATCAATAACAGTCATACAAATTGATCGACTGCACTAATACAGTCGTACAGAGTGATCGAATACACCGATGTAGTCATATAAAATGATCGACAAGTCAAGGTTGGGAACCTCTGCTCTAAACTGTATTACGCAAATATGTTCCTTTCCATCAGATATGTAGTGAGCTGCGTGCTTAGATTATTTGCTTATAACATGAACCTGTTGCTTTACCTTCACAGTACAACTGTTAGCAGCACGTGTAAACTCAAGAGCCTTACCCATTACAAGCAATAGAAGCATTCATGATCCTGAAGATCTACCACATTCATCAATCTTCTTCTTCGTAGTATAAATCCGGTGTCTTGGTTTGCAGCAACAAAATCTTCCATATCGATCTCCACTCCTCTCGATCCTCTGCAGTCATCTTCAGCTCACCATAAGAGCTACAACTCATGTCCTCGAACACTTGCTCCAAATACTCCCGTCTAGGGCGCTCTCTGCAGTTTCTACCCTCAACCATCCCTTCCACAATGTCGTGAAGAAGACCTCATTGTTCGTGGCGTGGTTTCTCCAGGAAATTTCGAGAATTCTTCTGTATGACCACATCTCAAAGGCCTCTAGTCTTATTTTATCACTTTCAGATAAGCACCATGTCTCACAGCCGTACATTAAGTTGCTTGCGGAGCCTTAATCAAAATTGGTGGTCTACGAAAGTCATCCCATGAAGACCGCCCATTCATAGTGAATTACTGTAATAATAACGATGATGCGTGAATGTCAGACTGTAGTCTATGACGTTGGCAGATCAACACGCCACATGCAGCGCTTAGATGTAGAATGATAAGCGACATATAATCCACAGATGAAACTTCAGAATCACTATCACCATCTGTCGGTATTCTCCTGTATGTGCTTACATAAAAAATGGACTTAATAAGTAGGTCGGATGATAAGCCCGAGGCCTGGATCATTTGATAATGAGGAGCGGCTCGCGGTTAACATCAAGCATTGACCCATCCAAGTTTTGGTCCACGCCTAATGTCGATTAACTTTAGTAATCTAACGAGAAATTTTCTAACGACGTGCAATGACAATGTGGCTTTTGGGTTTAGCCGTGTGTGGCGAATTTCTTCTTACCAATATTTCAACCGCCAACTAAGTCATCAATCCTGAAGAAGACGCAATGGCGGTTGAAATATTGGTAAGAAGAGATTCGCCACACACGGCTAAACCTAAAAGCCACAATATCAAATCTGGCCGTGAAAGCCTAAGAAGTTATTTATGTGCAATGACGTTGGCTTGAAGATGTACCGATTAAAAACTGAAAATTTCGATTATTTAAAAAAAAAAACGATCGATTTGTTCGATATTGTATGCAAATTTTCTTGTAGCGTGTAAATGCGTTAGTCTTTCACTCCATATTGTGAGTCATCGTGCAAATATAGCGAGTTAAGCCGCACTTGTTACATAGTACACTTGAATAAACACATAGTGTCATACATTTGTGTGTACACCATGAAATGTAAGGATTACAGAGTTGCAAGTTTTGCCGACAACGTCATTCGTCAGATAATTAATTGATTTTCCAATATTTGATGGGGGCCTCGCCTAGAAATGTTAATTTAACCACTTCATCGCCACGTGTTTTCAAGAAAAATAAAAACACCACTTTTACTGACGACTTAATTATTTGAATATTTTAAACATACATTATTGATCAGCTGCAATCGATTGAACTTAAATTTTCACGAAAAAAAATTAGTTTTTTTTCACTACGGCTGCCACAAAATAGATTATAGATCAAATACTCGACCGCTTGATTCGACTGTCCTTGACTAACTACTTACAAAACTGTCTTCATACATCGTATGTACATCCAACGCATCACATTTGTTGTAAATATTTAAGATATCTTCTTCGTAGTATCAATCCGGTGGATTGGTTTGCAGCAACAGAATCTTGCATCTCGATCTCCATTCGTCTCGGTCCTCCGCAACCCTTTTCAGCTCAGCATAAGCACTACAATTCATGTCCTCGAATACTTGCTGCAAATACTCCCGTCTAGGGCGCCCTCTACAGTTTCTACCATCAACCATCCCCTCCACAATATCGTGAAGAAGACCATCGTGGCGCATGATGTGGCCGATCCATCGGGCTCGCCTCTCTGAGATGGTTCTTATTAGTTGCCTATCTTAAGATATATATATACTATATAATTGTTTTCGAAAAAAAAAATATTCAGTGCTAGCCCTTGACACCATCTCATGAATATCTCTCAAACTATCAAAAAATATCGATCTTTTTTGGTTTGTTAAAATTGTAAAATATTCATTGATATCGTTGTGAAAAAATCGGAATTGATTTTGAAATACATCTTTCGAATATTGCGAAGCGCCCACGGGTGGGCTTACGGCGATCTTCTTCTATGGAACTTACACAAAAATAACATTTCGCCTTAATGTGCATCAAAATTGCACTCTTTAATTTGATGTTTCAACGCGTAGAACAATAACTAATAAAAGAAAATAGCATACTTATTGATATCAGCTTGATATAGCCCCTTTAAGATGATACCGTAAAGCCTTGAAAAACGATATTTTGTCTCTTTTTTTTGTTCGCTCGCCTGACATGCACATCCTTAAACCATCCGGTGTTTGCGTAAGCCATTTTCTTTGTTATGACAGTTGGCTCATTTTCTGTTGGTACCACTGTCATCTTGAATTCGCTTTTTCTGAGCGACGGTTGGCAGCGCGAGATGAGAGCGCGCAGTCAGTTGACAGTTGGCAGCTCGCTCGCGACCGTTATGGCGATCGCCTTAAGGCGGAACATAGACGGCTAAACTACCTCCTGACACCAACTCACAACTAAGTCACCAATCCTGAAGAAGACCCCTGCAATGGCGATCAAAATATTGGTAAGAAGAAATTCGCCTCACAAGGCTAAACCCAAAAGCCACAATATAAAATGATAATGATTTGATATTCATTAAGCTTAGAAATCAATTGCCAATCATTTTTGTTTTGATCTCCGTCGAGGATCGCACTCACGGCGTTCGGCATGGTAAGCAAACACTTTACCTCTGAGTCGCAGCAAACTGCTTGCTTTTGACAACAGTGAAGCGACACTAATGTCTTGACATTTGTAGACAGAAGACTAATAGAGCGGAAAACATTTTTGTCACCGTGGAATATTATTCATTCTCATTTAAGAAAACTATTTGTTTGACATTATATTAAAGCTGGTGCCGCCATCTGAAGGCAGCTTTATTTCGAGTAATATATATTTTTTAAATTATTGAAGTATCTTGTCAATTTTTTTCAAATTTTACCGGTCTTTGGACGCTAAAAGGTTGAAGAACTCTGTCATAGCCAATGAACTCTTAGTCGAGCACTCGGAGTGCGCATTAGCATAAGTGCGACCTCTGTTAACCCTGCATTATGAAACCTAAATATACCGCTCTTAGATAACTTTGATGTTGCGCTGCTTTCTGTTTTATGGCCACTGAGAACTGTATCACTATAAATTCATATTTATTCTTCTGGTAATTAAACCCACTCACATATAAACTGATACCAAGAGAAAAGAATAATCACATATATATTTATATAGTACATACAAAATAATAATTTTAAATAAACATAATAATTCATGGTGGTCGCTGCATCATCTCCATCCAGCGATGGCTCAGGGAGGAGTTGAGGCATTCAGAAGCAGCCAGGATGATGGTGTTGTTGGACTTCCTTATCCTACTCCAGAATCCCGCAACACGGTGACGCAATAATGCTGGGAATGAATGGACTCTACCCTCCGCAAACATCTCAGATGCGCTACAGAATCTAGGGAGTTGCATAAGTTGGCGATATGAATTATTATACGCAACTTTGAGCTTCTCCCACTCTCGTGTAGGATAGCTAAACCAGAGTTCTGAGGTATATAATGCCATACAGTGTGCTTTGAATAGCACTTTCCTGACAGCATTATTACAATGGTAGAACCTCCGAGAAAGCATACCGCTCCGAACGCTTATTGCTCTTCTTTGCCGCTCCATGTCTTCAATGTCACGTAGGTCATCTGTGAGGATGTGGCCCAAGTATTTTATTGAAGATACTAAGAACTTGATCAATTTTTGTACTATATGCAGGATGCTGACCTTTCCTATGAACTGTCATATTTTTCTTCTTTGAATTCAGACTGATCTAAATGTTTTTATTTTACACAAAGATTCGTTTATTTTTTCTGTGAGTGAGTGCGGAGACCTTCAGACTTATAATTTAATCTTAAGCATTGCAGAAACAATCGCTAATGTTCTGTCGATCAGCTGTTCACACATTTAAGAGTAACATCCACCAAGAAAAACAATTTAAACAGCTGTCGTTGAATTGTTTTTTTATAATACAGAAGCAATCATTATAATTACTTAAGAGCCACCGCACAACTGTAAAATATCTTTTAATAGTAATCAATAGTAAAATTAAAATAAATCGTTAACTGCGAAGTTTTAATTTCTCCTGGAAAGAAAGTCCAAAACCATAAAAAAATTCTTAAGCTCCTGAATAAATGCATTCTGATTGAATAATAAAAATAAAAAATAAAAATATACATACTTTGAATATATACTATAGCGACATCTATCATACGATGATAACTTATATAGAAAATCAGAGACGAGACATCTCAAGTGGAAGAAATTGGCCGGTGGCCGAGCGGTATAATTACATGGGCAAAATTTGGTTCCAAAGGTCCGCGGTTCGCATACCGTTTCCGCCGATATTTTTTCTGAATGATTTGACTCGTTTAAGGATTTTTATGTATAGTATATGTATATTTAATTGCTCATAAAAAAATTAATAAATATTTAAGTATATTTACTTAGATTAATGTAATACCTATCGGATATTATTTATTACTATTGTATTAAATTTTATAGGCAATAACCTCACCGTACTGGTTCATTAGCCTTTACATAAACATCTAATGCAGCGTAGTTTTTTCAAGACACTTAGAGTTTAAGTTTTATTTTTTATTTTCTATCTGGTTTTCCGGTTGGGCCGTATTATATGCGCTTTTAATTAATCTAGAGTTGGAACTAAGATAATTTAGGATATGTATTTATTTAAACTCTTTTTATGTCCGTCCACTGTTGAACGTAAACCTCCCGCATGAATCTCCATCCTTTTCGAATCTTAGCCCTCCGCATCCAGGCTACTTCCGCTATTCTTCTGGTATCGTCGATCCATCTTGCAAAAGGTCAGCCAACGCTCCGTTTGCCAGTTGTCGGACGCTACTGCAACACTTTTCTTCCCTATAAACTCAAATTTTCAAAAGATATGTCACATTGCCAATTGAGTGTGCCTATTCGTTGGGTAGCGTCCACTACTTGAGTTCTTCTTCGGATATCCTCGTTTTGGATTCTATCCTTTAGAGACACTCTTAACATGGATCTCTCCAAAGCACGTTGTGTCACCTTTATTTTATGTATAAGATCTGCTGTTAGATACCATGACTCAGCGCCAGAAGTGAATACAATTATTGTATGGAAGTAAACTTGCATTACATATTGCAGTTCCTTAACGGAAATGTGAAAACTGAATCATGAAAATCGAGAAAAATAATCACTTTGAAACAAAATATATAGGCATCGCAACAAGTTAAATGCTAATTCGTTAATTGCGCACATTCAAAAATAACTCGATCAATAAATAATATTGCGTAATATTGTTTAGGGTCGATCTGCCCCTTAAGAAAAAATGGTTAAAAAAAGCCTCCGGAGCTTCAGACTGATCATTCGATTATTTTGAAAAATTCTATTAACAAATCACTCAAAAATATTCTTCGAATACTACAGCTACTCCATCTTTAAACAACGACTTCCGCTTTGGAGGCTGTCGGCAACCATATATGTTCCTTAGCAGAACTTCAGATACATACATGTTCTAGAACAAGGAATGAAAAGTGACACCTGACAACTAAATGGCAGCAATTTGTAGTGACAATACGTTCTAGATATGGAACGGATATGTTATGAAGAATATTGTTTAATATAGCTGACTGTCTAGGAGCCGCCTAAAGGTCTATGAGCATCCGCTTTTGTTTAACTGGGCTCTTTAGTTTTCCAATCTTCATAGTAAAGGGTCTACCTTTCAATGAGGCTGTAGTAGCTCGTGCATATGTGATACAGGGACTTCGAGCTCTCAATGAACCGGCGGTCTCTCTCCGTGAATATTTTACACAGGTGTTCAGGTTCGTGGGAGCAATGTAAACTGAAAGCTACCTCCCCGTAGAACGACTCGGAAGCAATTTGCAACTGAAAACATTCAAAGGGCGAGCGATTCTCATTTAAAGAAGAGAAAACCGCACGTTATTCACATTTGATTCTCCACTCTATTTTTTTTTCACAACTATTGCAGCCAACCTTCCTTAAACGAACGCTTTTTTATATTTATAACGGAGATTTTTTCTGTAGTTTATGTATTGATGTAACGCTCCTTTTGTGTTGTTACTTTAGGTTAAGTGTTCCAGGTTTCGGGAGCATCGGGCAAATCATCCTATTTTATGGAAATGTTATAGAAAGGACGACTAAGTATGTTACAGTTAACTCTCCTATAACGCAAGCTTTTTTATTTTGTAATGAAGTTTTTTTATATTGTTTGCGACGGTATTTCGTATAACGGTTTCCTTTTTGTATAGTTATTTTAGGTTAAATCGCCACTTATGACTAAATTTTATAGTCTTCAGGAGCATAGGGCTTATAATCCGATCTTATGAAAACGTTATGCTTGACTGTGTATGAATATTTTACAGGGAGATGATGAGCATTGAGATTTGATCAATTCCCTAAGGTTAATATTTTAAATTTTATGAACATATTAAAAATGCAACTCTGTGGAGTGGTTTCCATTAAGAAATTAAATGATTTTATTAAAGGTTTCTTCGAGCACACAAAAATATATATATTTTTAGATTTTTTCTTTTCTTTTCATAATTTATTAATAAATTAAAACTAAAGCATAACAATTACAAATTTGTGTGTGAAATGTGTAGTTTGAAGTAAGATATACGATTTAGCAACAAAATCCGTTATTACGCAACACTTATTATTACGTTACCCGACGTCCACCACCAGAGAGTAAAAAACGTATTACTATGTTTCCCGCATTTGAGCACCAGACTAAAAAAAACATATTAATACGTTTCCCGCAAACAGTGTGTTTAAACAATATATGAAATTCCTTTCTATTTAATAAGGACGAGTACGTTTATACGTGTGAAAAACTGAAGAAGCTGTCTGAATGAAAATTCGCTGTATTCAAGTACAGTGACACCTGACTTGAATTTTTCTTCAAAAGACACCAGAAAAATAAACGATAAATACGGGAATACGTATTATTCGAGTACTATAGATCGGGGTTCCACTGTATATAAATAAACAGTTGCAATAAATATTGCTAACCTCTGCTCAATAATGTTATGATGTTTGATTTTTTAATATATATTAAAATTCATGCAATTGTTTATATGTGCATTGCGAGAATATTTGTCAGTCTTATGTGTATGCGATGTAATGTAATATCTACTATATGCTCTCAAATTGTTCCCATTTACCTGCAGGAGCTTATAAGGTTGTGGAATGGTCTGCTAAAGTCCCCAGATCGATGTCTGATCAGGTATAAGTTGCTACTGAATTAATTTTTTTTTTATTTATAAAACGTAAATTAAATTAATCTTTAATCTATGAAACGGCCATTAATTAACAAAAAAATTTCAAACCATTCAGCAATGTACCTTGCGGTCTTCTTCGTAGTATCAATCCGGTGGATTGGTTTGCAACAACAAAATCTTGCATCTCGATCTCCACTCCTCTCGATCCTCCGCAACCCTCTTCAGTTCAGCATAAGAGCTACAACTCATGTTCTCGAACACTTGCTGCAAATACTCCCTCTACAGTTTCTTCCCTCAACCATCCCTTCCACAATGTCCAATGTGAAGAAGACCAAGATGTGACCGATCTATAGGGCTCGCCTCTCTGAAATGGTTCTTAGTAGGTGCCTTTCCTCCTTGATTATGCTGAGAACCTCATTGTTCGTGACGTGGTCTCTCCGGGAAATTCCGAGAATTAAATCTACCTTGCGGTAGAAGAACATGAATAATGTTTAGACTTAAAAAGTCATTTACATTTTTCTTGTGTACGGTGAAAATTAAAAAGGGCATTTTTCTATTGGTTTTTCTTTTTCTATTTTTCCAAAGGCCTTTAGCAATGTGTTTTGAAAAAAAATCCTTGATAAATGCTCCCAAGGATCGTAGGTACATTGGGGCCTGAAGGCCCAAAAATGGATTGCATTGAATTATAAAATATTACTGCAAGCGATCAAAAGAAATATTTCTTGTATTATAACAATGTTTTTATTTTAATACTTCTAAAATATAAATAATAAACTCTGAGAAGTGTGTAATAATATACTACTGCCATCTTACGAGTTAATACATATAACCATTTTATTTGCAGCGTTCTGTCGCAGCATTTTTCGTTTAACTTATTATGTAGTAGATTTGAATTATTGCTTTCATAATAAATAACTCGAGAGTACTATATATGTCCATCAGTCCATCCTTGGATCCAATCCATTATGTAATAGGTCCATGATAAGTCCTCTATTCTTGATGGAGACTTTGCCATAAAACACCCTCGTATATACTAATATTTTATTTTACCCTGGCATTGTTGAAAATTTAATTCACACTTATGTACCTACCGTAAGACATGCGATGTTTGCGATTATCATTAACAAAGTGAATGATTACTTGTATATCTATATATATTTTATTATATTTTATTATATTAAATTTAATCGTGCGTTTCATACTCTTTATTTGTCGCGGCGAAATGTTTCAAGGTCTCTAACTCTATAAAATAATGCCGGTTCGTTTTTTCCAAGATGGCAGATCGAGTTCTGTGGTTTTGGCGCTTTCCGTGGATCAACTGCACTGGATGTAGGCGGGCTGCAGCACATGAAGGTACTCGGACTAAGAAACAACAGTGTCTGGACAAAATGGTTAATGGAAATAAACAGTTAAACTATTTAAATGAACATTCGAACATTCTACTATAATTCTCTCAGCATGCGTGCCAATGACAGATGGCCGCAGTGAAGTTAGCAACGTTTGTTGATTGGGTTGATTTTTCGCTTAAAATGTAGAAAAAAATATATATTTGCGTATTGTACCCTGCAAGTTACACACAAGATTAAAATATACGTTTGAGAAGTAGTTGAAGAACGTAGGAGCCTATTACATGTCAGTTAACCGCTCTTGTAGCCCCGACGATTTCCCTGATGAAGTTTAACAGCAAGGAACCGTCAGAACTAAATAGCAATTCTGGAAAATCCTCCCAAGAAATGGTAGAGACAACACAGAATGCGTCTCCTGTTCTCATGGGTGATGCACTCCACGAGAGAGTGTCTCACCGTCTGTTGCATGCCTGAATCACATGGATATGCGTCGCAAGAAGAGAAGCCAAATCTTTTTTAGGATCCAGGGATACCAATGGATAAAAGAAAGCTTATTTATTAAGCTTAATATGAATTTAAAACTCAGCCAGTCAAAAGAACGAGGTAAAACAAAAATATATATAAATACTTCCGAAGCAGAAGACCATTTTTGTAATTTTATAAAAAATCTTCTAGGTGTCAATGCTCGGATATGTCGGATTTAGGAAAAATCTTATATAGGAAAATAAACATTTAAAAGAATGTTTTTTTTTTGTACAAAATATGACGTAATATTTTAATTTATATTATTTTTTACTTAAAAAATAGGCACAGGCACTGCTAGCCAATGCTATAAGTGACTTGTACGCTAAGTTACCTTAATCTTTCGACCCTCTCGATTTGATGAGTTCCCGATCTACATCTTGACTGGCTTAGAAACGTGATCTTATTTCGATCAATTCTTACGTACAATCACGGATAGTTTTCCTGCAAACTATGGATCTCTTGATCGACTGTACCTTTATCATGGAAGGTTGCTTGTCTGCTATACGAGTATCACCTCACCATTCCTCACAAGATAAAAGCATCGCAGCCCATTTATTCTTAGTAGACATCTTCTTTCAAAACCCATTACACGGCTGCATTGCCCGTTAGTGAGATGCCAAAATTGATTGTACAGTCGACACTTTGTATAGACTGAGTAAAGCGGCGAGTCTCAGATATTGCGCATGGAATAAATGCTCCAGCGTTACCGAGATGAGAATCGAGCTCCTTTTGCACAACACTGCTTTTAGTGATATGTGCGCTGATTCATCAAAAGTTTTGATACTTTTAACATTATCCAGTCCGCGAGTTACGCGATTAAACTAACGCTGAAGGCCGACTGTTTTTTTAAAGAATTGCTAAATCTATCGTCGTGTGTTCAAATAAAATCAAACATGACCCTCATTGAGCAGGTTTGAGATTTTTGAATTATGGTCGAAAGTAAAAACAACACATATGTTGTGTGATCGGCCACTAACTTTTGAAAAAACATCACAAGCTGTGTATAGTCGTCCACTAAGCGTTGGCCACTAAGCGTTGGCGAAACGATCACACACATGTTGTGTGACCCGCCTTTAACGTTCGGCCTGGTGATTACACACAAATTGTGTAATCATCGGACTGCATAGTGTTAATAGTATGACCCGCACTGGTGAGTGCCGTACTATGTATTTTTTTGCATCACTGCACATTCCTAGTCGCAGAGAGTTTACTTGCAACCTGTCAATGAAGTCCCGCAGACATGCTTCGATTATGTCAGCGTCATAGCGTAATCCATGACGCAGACATTGTGACGTTCTGCCCTTCAAAACATTTTTCTCTCACAGTGATAGTGTGACCTTCTGCTGCCTCGTTGTGGGAGCGGCACATTATGGGCTCGGTACTCGATGGTAACTTTTGCACATTCATCGCGCGCAACCGTGTCGCAATTAGAATTTCTACCCAAAAACAAAAAAATGTTGTCTTTCTGGGTGCGAATTTGATACGTGTTATTGGTTTGCCCTCGTTGGGCGGAAGTCGTGACTTTAAGGGAGTGGTGCCACTCCTTGTTTTCAGCGACTTGTAGCGAAATAGGGTAACTATAACGGGGTGACCTCGCAGTTGACGTACTATAAATTACAGTAAACTGATCCGATCATTTTATAAACGAACAGTGTATTTACGTCCCCCTTTTAAAGCATAAATCTATAAGATACTTTTTAACACGTTTAACGCCAATGTAATGTTTTTAATGCATTCCACTCAGAGGCGCCATATAGGTCACATTCAATATTAAAATTCCATTGAAATTTAACCGCTGGCGTACAGGGACTGTTTGTTCGAAAGAAAAAAAACGTAGGTCACCGGTAACCTATAGGGCGCCCTTTTCAACAACAGCGTAGGTCACCGGTGACCTACGGGGCGTGGAACGTGTTAAAATACATTTTTTGGCGTAGGAATATATTTTGAATATTATCTTTAGTACAAAGTAATATATTTTCGGAAAATATACACGTATATGTGTTCCCTGGTGGACCTTCGGGTACAGACATCTTGGGACAAAGCATGTACAATAGCAAATGATAGAATTGAGTGGTGGACATTTGTTGTGACCACATAAACAGATGTGGAAGGAATAAAAAAGCAATAAAATAATCACATTAAATTGTTTTTACATTTTTTTAGAATATATTTCAAAATTATAATACTCGATAGACAATTGCAGATCTATAGCAGTTACTTTTAACAAATTGATACACACATACAAATCTACATCAAATATCATATTTTATGACTGTATATAGAACAGAACGTAAGTGCAAAGTTCGCTGTTCGTAAGCCAGCGTCTGCCATTTCTTTTTCTTCAATATTGACGTGAGAAATGTGATAAAAGATGATGTTTGATGTAGATTTGTATGTGGGTATCAATTTGGTTAAAATAATGAATTTAGTTTATGAAAAAATAATGTTGAACCGGTCACGAATTGTATATTATACTCGTAATTTTCCAAGTATTGTCGCCTTTATGGCAATATATTCCTACTTCCGTTATTTTCTCTTAGAACGATTCCGTTCTTGATCTTAAGTGTTTAAAAACTGTGTGTTTATGATTGAAATGTGTTTTAGTTAAGTTTTCTTAGAAATGACTGCTTGCAAATTAGTCCATTCAACTTCCTTTAAGAAAGGAAGTCAAATGAGGGCGAACAGAAAGGATCTCGAAAGGGAGTCGTATCTCGCACTTGGCTAAGAACAAGGTAGGCCATTATGCTATTAAGCATATGAAGTGCTCTTCCACGAAAGTCCATATACTTATATATAGCAATATGACTAAAAGATTATATTGAATATTTTTCTTTTTTTATATAGTAATATATGAGAAATAAATGGAAGATAATATACAATAAACGGCACTAAAGACTGTTTTTATTGAATACTAATCAATTCTCAATTCTCCTATAGCGTCCAATTCTCTAGAGATATTTTCTATAGCGTTTGCGTTGGTTTTTCATACAACATTCCTTTCTGTAGTGTACGTTTAATAAATAGTACAGGCCTTAAGAGAGTCGAGTCAACCATACAATTATGTATATTTAAAATTTCATTAAAAAATCGCCCTAAATATGGCGTATATTTAAATTTCAATTAATTTATTTATTATTGTTGAAACATATTTTATACAATACAGTCCTGAAATAATATATATAAAAATGGATAAAATATATAATTATAGGTACTTTTGATTAAGTACTAAGAAAAACAAAGCAATAAAGACAATGCTCATCATACAGACGACTCCAACTAATTATTCTTCCAAACAAATTCGTAGCGTTCGTGCCTGAACTGGGCCTCCCTTGCGTGGAATATACCAAAATCTGAGGCGTGTGGTTGAACAGTCTGATACTATAGCTGCTTCTCTTCGAGAACTCGGTCATCGGGAACCATATATGTATGTTCTCAGGTGTGGACCTTCTGGTTTAGATATACTCGTATCTTTAGACAAGGCAAGGACAATAGCAACTGACAACTAAGTGACGTCAATTTGGTACTCGTATGGGGGGAACACTAACATTCTATAGCGTATTTTTCTATAGCGCAGGCCCTGCCTTGCCGCTATGGAAGGGTGAACTGTATTGTCTGTATTCAGAGATTACGACACGTTTTAAAATCTTCTGTTGAAGTAACACATAAACAAAAATATAAACCAAATATTCTAAACAGGCAGCGAATCAAAAAAGTAGTACATCTGTACATACTCGTATTTGAGTAGCGATTTATATATGCAGAGTCATTCCTTGACTTAAGGTAACCAACTTAAGACCCGTATTTAGAGACACTTCTTTAGTTCTCCTCTTCTTCTTCTTCTTCTTTGTGTCAGCGACTTCAAATTGTTTCCGTCCAATATCTGGCAACATGGCCCGTGTGTTGCCCAGCATTAGGTCTTGGTATGTGCAGCTAGTTGGGCACGTAGGGCAGGATCTAAGGTATAAGGCGGTCTTTTCTTTATGTGACCGAACTACAATAGCTACTTACCTTTAGAATTATTAAAGTGAGGGAGCCTCAGCTCTCGACTCACCTAAAATCTTAAAAAAACGTGCTCTGCAAACGGGTGTTAAGTTAGTTACCTTAACTCAAGGAATGTCTGCATATGGGTGAGGTTTTATATACCCCTGTATCTAGTTGGTTGTATGAGCGATACATACTCGTTACATTACAATTCGACTTTTATTTCAATGACTTAACGCAATTATTACTTAGTAACCGGGTTTATAAAATGGATGAACGGTTAAATTATTGGATAAGTGAGGCAACAGACCATTCGCGAATGAATCGAATTTTGTGGGTTGTTTTTTTGATGTGCGAAAATCTTTTCGAATGATATAAAACATAGATTTAGACTGTAATGTAATTTAGAAAAAAAACACGGCCAAATATTACTGTAACAGCACTTTTAGAGAATGCCAAAAAGTGTAGCCATTCATGGTCAAAATTATTGGGTTATATATTATGATAATAAATAATCGGTCATGTTGTTTAGGTAGAATGTTGACGTTTTCGTATGTTCTGTTCAGACACTGTGTTTCGTAAGACCGAAAGCCTTGATATCATGTTGCCTTAACCGTTCGTCCATCGGAAAATATTTCATGTAAAAAAATCGTACCGCGAATTATTTTGTATGCGTGTTAACTTGTGATGACAGGCTTTTTTGGTGGTGAGAAAATCAATTTCAAGCTGCGAGATATACGAGTATTTAAAGAGTGGATTTATTGATTAAAAGAAATAGCTAGATTGAAGAATTTATTTAATTTTGTTCAATTTCTATTCTACACCATACAACACTAAAGAACTATATGTGAATGCTAGTTAAACAAAGTTTACGTGGTTCTCTCACTTTTTTTGAATAAAATACTATTCACATAATGATTCAGGTTTCTTTGTTTTCATTTCTCTCCAAATTTGTATCATATTTCCAGCATTTTACCACCATAAATTGCCGCCACTCATTTCTGTCAGTTGCCAAAGTTCATGTCTCGTCCCATATATATCAGAATATGACTGTCTACCTGGAAACAGTCAAAAAACTTGATAAGACGGCTGCTGTATACGAGGCATATCTTTTTGTGATTTATTAATAGTATTTTTTTTAAGGAGATCGAACAATGAGAGCGACGCTCACGTAGCGTGGACCATTCGGTCGTAAAAAGCGGCTCAAGCCAACCAGCGTCGTGCGGTTAGCAACAATAATAATCGGTCGTTATTATTTATTTTTTAATTTGGAACACATTTTTCGTCCGTTATATAAGTTTATTAAATAAAGGTCCGTTGAGGTATTACTGTATGGTTTCATACGACGCATCATTGTTTTTCTGTGAATAGATCGGGTATTCTTTTTAAAATTAGTCTTCTCTGATTTCTGTGTCCAATTATTCTTCAAATTTATGATCCATGTTTTCCTTTCCCGTGAAAGAGATAGCCGCGCACTTACATGCGGTCAGGTAAACTATTGTCCCACGAGTACTTTAACCCCTTACGTGCGAGGTGCGGATATATCCGCATCAATTTGCACTGCTCTTAAGTGCGAGGTGCGGATTTATCCCACGCCCTGAAAAAAACACGTCGCTTCAGAGCGAGATGCGAGTTTATCCGAATACAATATTCATCAATTTTTTTTTACGATTTGTATTGAGTTGTGGGTCATTCTTTAAATTTTCCAAATTTGCCCTTTTTAAAAATAATAATGAATTTATTTAATTTTGTTCTGAAGGCGAATATAAATGCAGCACTGACGAATCAAAACACATAAAAAAAATCGTCCTTATTATAATACTTTATTTTTCATTGATTCTTATAGTTGACTCAATTCGTGACTGTTTATGAAATCTTATTTCACACGTAAAGGGTTAACTCTTGTACGGTCTGCGCCGTCCATGGGAGTCGGTAATGGTGTCTCGTTAAGCAAAAGGACGTTGTTTTGTGTGCAAATGGCAAATTCGCGTTGTGCAATTCCCTCGTCTCGAGCTTATGTTTTCTTCCAAGATCGACCACCATGGGTTTTGTATTCAATTCGTTCCGCAAGAGTGCGCAAGCCACTTCTCAGCTGATCACCAACACGAGTCCGTACATTTTGTTTGGTCAGTTATTTTATGTGAATTTAAGTCAGGTCTGTAACAGACAAAAAGAATGGCGTTGTAATTTTCAAACCGACTAGATTATATTAAAATTTACAAACCGGCTGATATGAAAAACATTGGTCCTTACAGCACCTTCCGAAATGTGATGGGATCTTCCCCCTTTCTTTGTCTTTTTGGCTAATTCTAGAGTTCTTATACTTTTAATGACAGTGATATCAGCTTGATATAGCTCCTTAAGGCCGATGCCGTAAAGCCTCAACAAACGATCTTTTGTCTATTATTTTGGTTCGCTTGCGTGACATCTAAATCGAAAGTTAAGCGGTGTTTGCATACGCCAAAATAATTGTTATGACAGTTGGTCCATTGACAGTTGGTACAACTGTCCTATTGGCGGGTGGTACCGCCGAAATGTGAGAGCGGGCAAGTAGTCGCAACTCGTCCGTCCTCGTGGTAGGACCGTCCCTCAGGGCGGCCCTTAACGGGCGACGTTATTGACAAATAAACATGTATCGTGAAACAGAAACAAGTTGCTTATAATGTGAACCTGATCCTGCATCATTCATCCAGTAAACCGATGTCCTAAATGGAAGAGGAGGATATCAACAGATTATACTCATTTCATTTAGTTTCAAACCCTAGTTGCCTTTGTGGCGCCCCCTTCCAGACCTCTCTGGGACTGTCAGTTCCTCTCGTTAGAAAGAGGAGTCCTTTTCGATGCAGTTCGGGGGAATCACCTCGGCCCTTTCGGGCATGCAGACTTTGTGGCCATTAAAAAAATCCACGCATTACAGCGCACACTCCAGAAGGTGTGACAGGGTCTGCTCCACGCCGCAGTCACATTCAGTCGGTCCGCTGTAAAACTGCCAGGCATTCATTTTTGTCCTCCTGTTAAGGGACCTCCATATATTCCTCCCTTGGTCATGTCCACGGGCTTCAGTGTGAGGAGTTATCTCTGAACTAGGATATGGATCCCGGTTGCACGTGACGTGCATTTGAAAGTCCACGTAATTTCCGGAGTGGACTCCAGAGCGCGTAACGTGCGCGTCATTTACGCGTCCCGCAATAACGCGGCGGACAATTGGTCGGGCAGAAGTTTTATTTCGGGCAAGTACTTCTTCCTGCCGCCGCTGGAGCGATGCGTCTCGTTACTCCACGAGATAAAGTCATTTGCATATCATTACATCATGGAGCGCGCCACTCTGAGGCACTGGGGATTACGTATTAGAGCGAAGTGTGCTCGTTAATGAAAAGATAACAAACTTTTTATACATTTTTACGATCACGTTTTTTTTTCTTTTTATATCTGTAACATATTGTCATCACAAATTGCTGCAATTCAGCCTCAATGCTTCTTCTTCGTAGTATCAATCCGGTGGATTGGTTTGCAACAACAAAATCTTGCATATCGATCTCCACTCTTGTCGGTTCTTTGCAATCCTCATTCGTTCAGCATAAGAGCTACAACTCATGTCCTCGAACACTTGCTGCAAATACTCCAATCTAGGACGCCCTCTACAGTTTCTACCCTCAACCATCCCCTCCACAATGTCGTGAAGAAGACTACCGTGGCGCATGATGTGGCCAATCCATCGGGCTCGCCTCTCTGAGATGGTTCTTACTAGGTGCCTATCTTCCTTGATTATCCTGAGAACGTCATTGCTCGTGACGTGGTCTCTCCTCTTCTGTATGACCACATCTCAAAGGCCTCTTGTCTTTTCTTATCACTTTCAGATAAGCACCATGTCTCACAGCCGTACATCAAGATGCTCCAAACAAGTGTTTTGACTCAAGGCTTATCTGCACGCAAAGATGCCTCTTGGGAGAGTGATCAGATTGTTCAACCATATCGCCTCGAATATTGATATATTTCACGTGAGAGAAGCCCAGTTTCGACATAAGCTGTACGAATTTGTTTATAAAAGTAATTTCGTGGAGTCTTTTGGACTTTTTAGTAATTTCCTGGTATACTCGTATCTACTACTTTTTGAATTTGGAATGTGTTTTTTTTTTGTATTGAGATATATATTAATTTTATATATTATATTAAAGTTATTATTATAATGTTTCCTAGTTGAATAATTGTTTAAAAACGAAATGTTTTTAAAAATAAATAAAATAATAGTTTGATTTTTTTTTTATAACGTCTTGTTTAAAACATTTATGGTTCCTGATGACCTCCAGGGCAGAAGCCCAAGGAGTTTATTTCTCGAATAAGCGGAGAAAGTGGCAGAGGTCCAACGCTGAGTACAGAATCAAATTGATTGCAAAGATTCCAGGTTCGAATACCTCCGTCAGCTGTTTATTTTTCTTAGATTTATTGAATAGATAAATGTCATATAAGATGACGTTTCATTCTAGCTTGAATTTTGTGGTTGTGTACACACAGGCAGTTTTTTTATGTTTGTCGTTTGCTTTGCAGGGTTTCGTTTGGCAGTTCCAAGGGTTCTATGGTAGAGACCCTCATCTATGAGAGTCCTCTTCAAGAAGAACCTGAAACCGCCAGCCCGCAGCCTTCCCATGAGACTTCATTCCCGTTCCCTGCTGACTTCGGAGAACAAGAAGAGTGAGTTGCATGGAACAATATTTATTACTACAGTAAATCCTCCTACAAAGCAGTTCATTCTAAAATGTACACTAAATATAGGACCATTAAATGAAAAACCTCTTTTCTTGTGTCAGCGACGTCACATTGGCTCGTGTGCTATCAAGAATTAGGTCTTGGGATGTGCAGCTAGTTGGGCACATGGGGAATGATCTTATCCTTTAAACGCCCAGTGGTTTCCTTACGGGACCGCAGATTTGCGTCGTTCAATGCCCTACGGTCCCATACAGGAGTGCTTATGGTTCCTTTCACAATCGGATTACATTCATTAGTAATAATAGTATTAAAGTAAGTTCATGGAAGAATCTATTGTGCGACGAAACATTACAAACACTGGCCTGCTAGGGCATTGAACGACGTAAATATGCGGTCCCGTATGAGACCACTGGGCGTTTAAAGGTAAATTGTGAGGAAGTCTGCAGGTCTCCACAGTCGCACAACAGTGACTCTCCCTGCCAAAGCATTCCCCACAGCTCAAGGTTGTCCTTTGTTCTACCAACTCCGGTTCTAAATCTGTTGAGGGATGTTCAGGTCTTGCCAGTTGGGACGCTTTCCTTTGGAGTAATGAAATCTTCTGACACGATTTGTTGCCAGAGCAGGGGTCTCTCATTTTCAGGATGTAAGAGGTTGTGTGGATCTCAGAAAGCTGCTTCGTGACTTCAGTTTAGGTGTTGGGGATATCTCCTTATAAAAGCAGTGGGACGGTTGGTTGATTGCCTTAGACATTTCTTCGTCGTATATGACTTTGCATCTAATGTTTGGTGGTGCAATACCAGCGACAAAAAATGAGGATCATTATGATTTAAGTATAAAGTGTCCATTTCGAGATGAACTATATCTTAGGACCTTATGTTCAGAGCCTCGGAAGCGTCGGGCCTTATTAAACCATCCGATCTTATTAAAAATCATGACAAAAAAATCACGAAGATTATATCTCAGATGCCGGCGGGTATAGCTTAGTGGTTAAAGTGTTTGCTTACCATACTGAAATTCGCGAGATTAACCCCCGACAGAGATTAAACAAAAATGTTTTTCATCGATTGGTGTGAATGTGATCCATCACCTGTAAAATGCTTGTCACAGCCTATTATTCAAAATTGGTGATCGACGTAAGTCGTCCTGCACATCCCAAGATCTAATGCTGGGCAACGCATGGGTCATCGATGTTGCTAGATTTAAATTTGACGTCGCTTATACGAAGAAGGGAATCACTATTACCATCTGTCGGTATTCTCCTGTACGTGTTTACATAAAAAAGACCCGGATGTATGAGTTTGTGTTGATCTCAGGAATCAGTGCTTCTTTGACGTCACTCTTAATTTCACGGCTTGTTAACGGCTGAACGAATTCCGTCACAAATTTTGGAATTTTTACGACCGCAGCATGTTTTAAACACCGGCCCTCGTTCCATCACCGAAGTAAACCAACAAAACGTATGCAGCTCGAGTAGTCCCATTACTAATGTCTATAGTGATTAAAAATTGTATGAAAATCGACCATATCATGATCAGTTGAAGGAAAGATGGATGTGTAGTTAGGAGAAAGGAGTATGTATAGAAAAGTAGGCTTACGATGGGAGAACTCTGCCTGAAAGGGATAAGGGATGCTAGGCATTGATCAGGTTTGGCACCCCAGGATTACCAATAATATAAAAATGCCTCTCATTAGTTTAATAAACACTTTAATTTGATGTCCTTATAAAATATTGGTCCAGTCTTTAAGAACGACAAACTAATCATTTAATATCTTTAAAAAGCCTATATGTTTTGGATACCGCTGCAATATATTTACCTATTTAACCAGGTGTATCTCTGGATATATAAAATACTTGGAACAATTCATAAAAAATGACATATGCATGATATGTTTAAATTATGAGTAGATATACAAAAATAGGTGCAAATTTTCAAAGAAACACTGCCATTTTGGAAATAAATGTCATAGATTATTTTAGATTTAATCCACGTATAGACGTTGATATCCTCCTCTCTTATCGATATCGATTTACTGGATGACAGGATGCAGAATCAGGTTCACAATACAAAGAACTTGTTTTCGTTTGACATATTGGAATTTCGATTCTGTTTATAAATAAATAAATATTATCACGGTTTATTTGTCAAACACTTGCAACAAAAAAACCGTTGTGGCGCACGCTATTAGGCGCGCGCCATAACGGTCGCGAGCTAGCTCCAACTGTCAACTGACTGCGCGCTCTCATCTTGCGCTGCCAACCGTCGCTGCAGAAAAGCGAATTCAAGATGACAGTGATACCAACAGGAAATGGGCCAACTGTCAACAAATAAATTGGCGTCTGCAAACACCGTGTAACATTATACAATTAAAACTATCATTAGACGTGCATGTCAGGCGAGCGAACAAAAATAAGAGACAAAAGATCGTTTTTCGAGGCTTTACTCCATCAGCCTAAAGGAACTATATCAAGCTGATATCAACGTTTATGTGCGAATATGAATAACTAGTAAATTTATTACAAAAGATGCATACGAGTAATAAGTAAGCTCGTATTTTACAAGTATGTACTAATACAACTGTAAGAGTAAGTCAAATGAACAGCTACCATTCCACTGCCAAAAGCTTAAAAAGCGTTACAAGGCATCTTGTTAGAGGTCGCTGCTCACTTGCAATCTGTCAGTCTGCACATTGCAATTACCAACGCTCTAGTACAGTTTTTGTTTTACTGTTAAATGTAAAAGAAAGCATCTTGGAGACCGTTCGATTCAGTATTCGACAAAAAACTGATAAATTCGAAAGTTCTAACTTGCAATGTATCTATTTTAAGAACAACTATGAGATGTATTCTGTCGCCAAGTAGTAGAACGATTGGCCGGCATTGTAAATAACCGTTTCTAAGGGGCATCACGCGGAGGTTCCTTCTTTGCTCCCGGATTGCCCCGAAAGAGGACCTAGCCCCTGGACACGACCACGGGTGGAATATATGGAGGTCTCTTAACATATTTCGGACCAGAGTATGCAAGGCGAGGACACAAATGAAAGCCTGGCAGTTTTGCAGCGGACCGAATAAATGTGACTGCGGCGTGGAGCAGACACCCTTTGCCACCTTCTTGAGTGTGTGCTGTGGCCGAGTAGCTGCACCCAGGAAGACCTGGTGATGGCCGGGAGTAATGCTATCGACGTCGCCCTGGGCAGACAGGATCTGACTCTGATGTTTCCGACACGATTATATGTATAAAGATTTAAACAAATATATATGTACACGTTTTAGAATAACTTACAAATTACTTAAACTCAATAAATAACTTCGTTTTTTTTAGCTAGATTTCTTGTCTTTCTGTTAGGGTAGAATATTTGATGTGAACGTAGGCCTCGCGCATGAGTCTCCATCTTTCTCAATCCTCCGCCCTCTGCATCCTGGCTACTTCCTTTATTCTTCTCATACCCTCAGTCCATCTTGCAGGAATCGGCCAACGCTTCGTTTGTCAGCTCATGGACGCCACGCCAACACTTTTCTTTCCCATCGATCGTCCTCTCTTCCACAGATATGTCCTGCCCATTGCCTCTTGAGTGTGCCTATTCCTAAGGTAGGCACCACTTTAGTTCTTCGGATTTCCTCGTTCCTGATTCTATCATTAAGCTACACTCCTCTCATGGATCTCTCCGTAGCATGCTGGGTGACGTTTATTTTATGGGTAAGACTTGCTGTTAGATTCCACGGCTCTGCGCCATAGGATGGATGCATTGGTCAAACGCCTTACTTTTAAGACATTGCGGAATTTTCGCTTTAACCTCTCCTCCCCGGTGATGTCTATCGACTACACATTGCTTGTAATAACTTAAATATCTCTGTAAATATAATACACACAGGGTTCAGATTTTAGGTATTCCTCCTTAATACATTTACGTATTGAAAAAATATATATTTATAATAATAGGCACTCATCGGGGAGCAGGAAATATTTTTCTAAAATCCGGAATAAATTCACCACTACAATCAAGACGCGTCAACTGTCATGAATCATTGCACCTGCCGGAAGTGTGTGCGAAAATAAAATTAAAAAATACCCAGAGGAGGCGGCATCTATACTCCTCACTCTCGCTGACGTACTTATATGAGTGAGCGAGACGGGAAACCTCAGTGGGTCGCCTAGTTCGAAATGATATCGGCTCATCCATATGTCGACAGGCCAAGTAATGTTAGTAGCTCTCGGAAGTTCAAGCGCGAAGGTGCGTCTGGCCGTTTGAGGTATTCGTCTGATGTTTTTCATGTTTTTAGCTATCAAATGTTAATTATTACTGCTTATTGACATCAACTATTGTAAAATTAAGCGATATATTTGAATATTTTCATTTTTTCGAATTTCTACTCATTTTATTCACTTTAAATCAGAATGTGTAACGAGTACACACCATCGGAACGCGCGGAAGTTTTTAACATAGTAAGGCGAGGGTTAAAAATGTGCTTAAGTTTCCAAATGCTGCCCATCCCAGTTGTCCGCCTGTCGATTTCTTTGTTGAATGTTTTAATGGTTTTTTTTTCTAAACAAGATCATGACGAATCCAATATATTAAAAATCATGAAAATTGACACGACTTTTTTTACGTAACAACAATTAATAGAATCTTTTAGTCAATAGTTCGTATGTCTTGCTGCAAGTATGGTGTTTGTGTTATTTATATATGAATGTGGAGGTTTCTGTCTTTCCCCTTGTACTTGTCTAAGTACCGCAGGAAGGGTATTAAGGCGCGAAGCCTTTTACAAAGCTTCTTTATCTATCGAAGCATCACGCCTGCAGGTAAGCCGTCAATATGTTGCTTCTTGAACTGTCAGAACCGAATCGATCTATAATAATAAAAATAATAAAAAAATTTTTTTTTTAAATTTTTTAATGGAATCTAAATAATATAAAATACATACTTTTAATTTACAACAAAGCGTAATTTCTAATAAAACGAATGTGTCAATAGTATACATATGATGCTAATAATATAAAAAGCTTGTGAATAAATGTTGACTGATTGAATAATAAAAATAATAATATACATACTCTGAATATATACTACAGAGACATATATCGTTATACGATGGTAACAATGGTATAAATACATCAAATTTTGCATATCTATTCAGGCAGAGAGTAGTCGTGTGGACTGCGTGGTGTAGAATAGAGCAAAGGTTGCAAGGCTCGTGGTTCGAATCCCGCGTCTGCCGATATTTTTTCTGAATGAATTGATGCGTATTAAATTTGATGTATAATTGTATGTGTGTATTTAATTACTAAAATAAATACGTCGAAAATTCTCGAGTCATAAGTGGAAGAATTGGTCTTCGTTGATCGCGCTGTGTATAGAATAGAACTGTGGTGCATAGTTCGCGGTTCGAATTCCAGCGTCTGCCGTTTATTTTCTCCGTAATTGGCCAGATAAATGTGTCATATGATATGATATTTGATGGGTAATTTCGGTTCTTTATCAATTCATTAATAAAAATTATTTCGGGGATGATGAAATCCTATTTGGTTGGCCAAATACGACTATACTGGCGGTTGGGTATATTACATATTTCTTTCCGAAACCTCTAAAAACAGTCACTCAACGTCATCAATGTTGAAACAAGGTCTAAATACCATTTCAATATTGTAAATGAAAGGACATTTTCAGATTTACTTTAATGCCGAAAATCGTTTCTTGAAATATCGAATATGCATTTAAAAAAAAAAAAAAAATTGCTATCAAAATGTTTGCCAAAAATACGTATACAATAAGTGCATGAAGATTGTTAGAATATAGAGAACTGAAAGACTCTTGATGCGTTAAATCACAGTCATATTATTAAATTAATAATGTGTCTTGCAGATAATAAGTACTTACAATTACGGAATTCATTCCCAAGTCGTTGTACAATCCCAACTATTGATTATATTTGTTGACCTTTGACATGTCGCCAATTTAGTGGCAGGTCAATACAGCGATTATTTTATCAATAGCGTTCGCTTATAATGTGATTTCTGCCCGGTGACTTTCCACAAACGATTATAAACTCCTCCGCTAAGTCTTGAGCCGGCAGCTTGTTTTAATGTTTTAATTCAATACAAGGTGCAAGACTTGCAATAGATTAAGCTTCCCATACAATGCAGGTAAACGATAACCAACTCTTGGAACGAATCGATATCTTTTTCGAAATTATATCGAGGTATGTTTTAGCAAGGTATTACTCATTAAAGAGTCAAAGAAAGGGCATCAGACACTTGTTAAATAAGTAGCTTTTAGGAGCATCCAGTAATCGGTATCCGTTTGAAACCTACATACTTCTTCTTCGTAGTATCAATCCGGTGGATTGGTTTGCAGCAACAGAATCTTGCATCTCGATCTCCATTCCTCTCGGTCCTCCGCAACCCTTTTCAGCTCAGCATAAGCGCTACAATTCATGTCCTCGAATACTTGCTGTAAATACTCCCGTCTAGGGCGCCCTCCACAGTTTCTACCCTCAACCATCCCCTCCACAATATCGTGAAGAAGACCATCGTGGCGCATGATGTGACCAATCCATCGGGCTCGCCTCTCTGAGATGATTCTTGTTAGGTGCCTATCTTCCTTGATTATCCTGAGAACCTCATTGTTCGTGACGTGGTCTCTCCAGGAAATTCCAAGAATTCTTCTGTACGACCACATCTCAAAGGCCTCTAGTCTTTTTTTATCACTTTCAGATAAGCACCATGTCTCACAGCCGTACATTAAGATGCTCCAAACAAGTGTTTTGGCAAGTTGCTTGCGGAGCCCTAAAGTAATATTCTTTGACTCAAGAATTTTGCCTTTTTTTTTTGGTGTTTTTTTTGGTGTTTTCTACACATGGAATATTTAAACAGTTTCTCAAAAATTTTAGCCTCTCTTATGATGAGCCTGTGTATGTGATCCTGGCAAATAGCAGCAGATTGTGAGATATATCTATGTATATATTATAGTATGCACTGTTGTTGACTTCGTGTCTGCACATTTTTTGAAAAGACCTTTCTGAATTGCTGCTTAGTTCTAAAGAGTCGATTGCGTTGAATTACATTAGCAGTAGATATTTATCTTCAATATTTTCAAATTTATCATCTATATCTTCTCTAACACTATCCAGTCCGATTACACAATATGTGTGTAATCACCAGGCCGGACGTTAAAGGCCGGTCACACAACTTGTGTGTGATCGTTCCGCCAACGCTTAGTGGCCGATTATACACAGCTTGTGATGTTTTTTTTAAAACGTTAGTGGCCGATCACACAGCACATGTGTTGTTCTTACTTTCGACCATAATTCAAAGATCTCAAACCTTTTCAGTGAGGGTCATATTTAATTTTATTTGAACACATGACGATAGATTTAGAAATTATTTTAAAAAACAGTTGGGCTCCAGCGTAAGTTTAATCGCCTAACGCGCGGACTGGATAGTGTTAATGATAATATTTTACTTTTACGTTTGTCATTATGATGGAGAGGTGTATCCAAAACCGGTAGACTAATAAATATAAATAATTAAGACCCAGTGATTTTAGAAAATGTATAATTTCGATTGATAATATTTGAATTTGTGGTGAGCATAAATCGACGATTCTCGTGTGAAAGCATGTATCAACTATACAGAAGAATAATAAACATTTTCCAGCGGGTATGGCTTAGTGGTAAAGTCACGGCCTCCAGCGTAAGTTTAATCGCGAAACGCGCGGACTGGATGGTGTTAATATTCTTTTGTTGTATTGATTTAGTACTTTGCTTTGTACTAGCTCTTTCAA
Organism: Glossosoma conforme; assembly: GCA_022606575.1. NCBI lineage: Eukaryota > Metazoa > Arthropoda > Insecta > Trichoptera > Glossosomatidae > Glossosoma > Glossosoma conforme. The sequence goes on from JAGTXR010000406.1 coordinate 220,128, forward strand.
CACGGTGCGATCGTCGTTTATAAAAAAATATTTTAAAATGAACACTCAAGATTTTATGGTTTTGAGTCGACACGTTTCAAAATAGGTGTCGAAGGCTCGTAAGTATTCAGTGCGGCGTCCGTTCTTGTGGTCGCTGCCCCTTGGCGGATATCCACGAAAACATGCCCAAGCATGGCTCGGTGTCCCCTCATCAACACCAGCACAAGCAAGGCTATATAATTTACAACCACGTGCAGACACATAAAGACTGATGGACGACGTGTTTCGAACATTTTGCCTGTAAAGCTTAAAACAACGTCCAACCGTTTTCCTTCTGGTACTGTGGGGTCTAGACAACTGGCCATGTGTACATGTACAATTGGATACACGATATTATTGCTTTTGGGTTAAGCCGTGTGTGGCGAATTTCTTCTTACCAATATTTCGACCAGGGGTCTTCATCAAACCTGAAGAAGACCCCTGTAAAATGAAAATATTAAGTGAATCAGTCTCACGCCTATGTTGCATTGAATATCAATCTGAATATCTTCATGAATAAGAGTAGTAAACACATCTCTTCGACATCTATACGGTTAATGTATGTCGACTAAGAACTGTCACTTTCAAAGCTCCTTCCTAAATGCCATCGTTAAACTCTGGAATGCTCTTCCATTATTTGTGTTGCCTCCTTCAAACAATCTGGATCTCTTCAAGAAACAGACAAATATACTCTTGTAATCTCCCCAACCAGCACACAGACACAACACTTATTTCCCGCATGCAGCGTTCAGCCGTCTTAGATGAACGTTATAAAGTACACTGTTCTCTCTTGCATGCGGGTGCATAAAAAAACACGTAAACAGGCATTTTCCGAATGTAAGAAAAAAAAACCCTTACCCCTTTGCTGATGCTCTTTGGTGGGAATATGTTGAAAACTAAAAATATTTATACTCTTATACAGTAGGTTAGGTTGTACTATAGTAATGCAGTCAGCGTGCTAGCGTGATACAACCTCATTTACGGGAACACATTCAATAAGGGCGACTATAAACATAATAACTGGGTGAAATCCTCTTTGAAAAGTCTTAATGTTGGTCGGAATATTGTGTTATAATTTCGAAAATTCTATAACTTGAACCGTTTATTTGTCAAGAAAACTTTGAAAGCAATAAATCACAGTAAATTGATTTATTTTAGCATTTTAACCATTGAAATGTACAGATTATCGTTTTATATTATATACGCTCCCGTAATTGGAGCATTTTTGATCGTGGGTTCGATCCCCGACGGAGATCGAACCCATGAGAAGAGAAAAAAAAAGATTTTTAATCGATTTCTGAGCTCCGAAATACCCCGTTGGTGTGAATTTGATCTCTCATCCGTAAAATGCCAGTCATAGCCTATAAGGTATATAGGTCTACTTCTTCTTCGTGTCAGCGACGTCAAATTATTTTTTCCCAGTATCTGGCAACATCGATAGCTCGTGTGTTGCCCAGCATTAGGTCCTGAGATGTGCAGCTTGTTGGGCACATGGAGCAGCATCTTAGGTGTGAGGTGGTCTGCAGGTCTCCACAGTCGCACAATAGTGTCTCTCCCAGCCGAAGCATTCCCCACCGCTCGAGGTTGTCCTTTGTTCTACCAACTCCGGTTCTTAATCTGTTCAGGTATTTCCAGGTCCGCCAGTCAAGTTTCTTGCCAGTTGGGAGGCCTCCCTTTGGAATAATGAAATCCTCTGGTGCGATTTGTTGCCAGAGCTGGAGTCTCTCATTTTCAGGGCCGGATGTGAGAGGTTGTGTGGATTTCAGAAAGCTGCTTCGCGACTTCAATCTTGGTGTTGGGGGTATCTGATTATACAAGCAGTGGGACGGTTGGTTGATTGCCTTACGCATTTCTTCGGCGCATATGACTTTGGGTCTTATGTGTGGTGGTGCGATGCCAGCCAAGGGGTATAGTTTGGTAATATAGGTAAGTGTCATAGAATTCCACAGGTGAGGCTTCAGAATTACTACCACCATCTGTCGGTATTCTCATGTATGCGTTTACATAAAAAAAATAAAAATACATGTAAAATGTTGATAAGGTACAATGAAACACAATTTCAGATAGATTTATTAAAATATACAAAATAACGTTAATTCACTTTATAGTGCTTCGCGGAGCACCTTACATAGCAACAATGCTCCGCCTAGAACCATTATTGAAGATAAAAAAACTAGCCGAATAAATCATGGGCTAACAGGAGTAGGTGAAAGAAGAAAATTCTCTCACCGAATGACGAATAAAGTCACAAGTATCAAAGACTCGGAAATCCTCTCGTTTAGCCACAAGGTCTGCATGCCAACGTTAAAAACGTAGTAGTTGTGCTACGTGACAAAAAATAACCGTTAACCGACTCATCGCAAACCTTTGGCACGCGCGTCGAATCTCGCATCGAATAAACGTGGACAGTTTATTAATGCGTCATTTAGTGAATTTTTATTAATAAGGTAAATACTCGCATGTGTGTGATTTAATTAGAGGCTCTTTCACCGGGTTTTGAAAACATATGCTTCAATATAATACTAGGAGTACGAATGTTTTCTTTTTATGTAAGCACATACAGGAGAATACTGACAGATGGTGATAGTAATTCTAGTCTCATCTGTGGAGTTCTATGACGCTTACCATGGTGCATATGGGTAAACGCTGCATGTGGAGTGTTGATCCGCCAACGTTATAAAGTAGAGCTCGAGATTCACGCATCATCCTTATTATTACAGTAATTTACTGTGAATGGGTGGTCTTCACGGGACGACTTTCGTCTATCATCAATTTTAATTAATAGGCTATGACTGTCATTTTATGAGTGAGTGATAAAATTCTTACCAACCGAGAGTATTTTAGAGCTCAGAAATCGATTAAAAATTATTTTTTTCTCCGTCGGGGATCGATCCCATGACCTTTGGCTTGCAAAACAAACTCTTTGACCATTGAGCCGGCTACCATAAGGTCCACCTGGAAACATATAGGGTTCTTAACTACCTCAAGGGTGAGAAGTTCGGGTACAGGAAGAGAAGACTCTTGTTTTTGAAAATGGAATATTTTAAGTAATCAATTCTTCATAATGAGTTCCGAGTACAAAGCCTTTACCATTACGTACTAAATAAGAGCTGGAACCATTTAATTGTGTCTTTAAAAATGCTTTTGTTGTTTGCTTGTCCTCCACTGATCCACGGATTTTAAATATAAAATAAATTAAGAAAACATGCTCTAATGTTGTGGCCACAATCAAAAACATTACAAACTTTATTTAATACGATCCTGAAATAATATATAATACAATAGAAACAATTTATAAATACAGGTATATGTATTTGATTATTAACAACGATTATTAAAAAGTCCCGAAGCTCGCTAAACAGAAGACTCCACGAAATTACTTTGATAAATAAATTCGTTGAGCTCATGTCAAAACTGGGCTTCTTTCAAGTGAAATATATCAATATTCGAGGCGATATGGTTGAACACTCTGATCACTCTCACAAGAGGCATAGTCTTTGGCAGGTTAGTATTACTTCTAGGAAGAACAAACAATCTGTGCCTCCTTTTTCTTAAATATCACGCATCGTCATAGGCACTTGACTATCTTCCAAGGTATTGCGTTTTAACACATAACCACGTGTCCTGCTTACATAAATATCTAGCTGAGTCCATATATGGACACTTTACCTCTTTAGATGCCGTCCGAATATCAATCTATCAGCACTCAAAAAACAGACGGTCATATCCTATCATGTTGCAACATCAACACACCAATAATTTCCATCACACATTTCTCGACGATTATTGAAATTCATTCTCCATGTCCGCTCCCACAACTGGAGCATATGGACATAACGAGCCGCTGCCACAAAGCTGGACTTTACCCGCCTCACACCCGCATCATACCGGAGGACAGTTAAGTATCCTTGATGACGCATTCATTCAGATTATGATCAGTTAGCAACTGATAAGATAAGTTCAGTGGGAGTCCCCTCTGAACAATTTTGGCCACTGCACAGAAGTGCTAAAAGAAAGAACCCGTGAAAGCGATTAGAATAGCATTAATGGGTTGTAAAGAGATGGAGATGGAAGATAGATTCTCTCACCGAAAATACGAGCAAAGATTGTAAATGCGTGGAATTTTTTTTAGTGGCCACAAAGTCTGCATGCCCGATAAGGCCGAGACGATTATCTAGACCTGCATCGAAAAGGACTCCTCTTTCTAACGAGAGGAACTGACAGTCCCAGTGAATGTGCTCTGAGGTCTGGAAGGGGGCGCCACAGGGGCAACTAGGGTTTGAAACTAAATTTCAGCCGCCTTGATCTTCGCTTCATGCCATGTCATTTCTGCCTCCCGTAACTCCGCCGAGTACATTATATATACTTCCTGGTGGCCTTCCAGGACAGCGGGAGCCCGGGCCTTCGAAAGCTATTACACGCCTACATTGGCTTTTGGTGAGGTGCCAGGATTCACAGCCTTAAATAAAAAATATCGTGACGATACGGGCGCTGTATAGATGGCATTTGTTTTGATCAACGAGAGCTGTTAGTTTCAGATATTGCGCACGGAATTGAAAGACTCTAGCGTTCCCAAGACGGGAAGCTAGCTTCTTCTGCAGGTGAGACTTTGCTTGCAACCTGTCGATAATGTTTTGCAGATCTACAGTGGAGTGTTTTACGACGACAGCGCCATCCAGGTCGCAGATATTGACATTGAGAAAGTAATTCACAGATGATCTGGTGGTATTGATTTGCGGAGGATGAAGTCTATAACAAAGGTGAAAAGAAACGGAGCAAGTATGCTGCCTTGTTGTACGTCAGTGGATACCTTAAACCTGTCCGTGATCATTGCTGCAATTCGCACGCTTGCTATACTGATGTATGAAGGATTAAGTCCATATATATATAATCGTGTCAAAAACAACAGGGTCAGGATCCTGGCTGCCCAGAAGTGGGTGACGTCGATCGCGTTACTCCCAGCCATCATCAGGTCTTCCTGGGTACAGCTATTCAGACACAGCGCACACTCCAGAAGATGTGACAGGGTCTGCTCCACGCCGCAGTCACATTCAGTCGGTCCGCCGTAAAACTGCCAAACTTTCATTTGTGTCCTCGTCTTGCATACTCCGGTCCGAAGTCTGTTAAGGGACCTCCATATGTTCCACCCCTGGTCATGTCCAAGGGCTAGGTTCTCTTTCTAAATAATCCCCTCAGTTGCGCTTCTCCACATGTTCAGCCTCAGGGTGGCCTCAGGTATCACCAGTTCCGTTGTCGACTGTAGGAAACATCTTCTTGATTTGAGCCGTGTGGTCATCTTTTGATACCCAAACATAAGGTAGATTAAGTCCATGAAGAGTGTGAAAAGAAACGGAGCAAAGATGCAGCTTTGTGAAAGAAAATTAGCGTTGTTTTTTTTATACTTTGATATGATAAATAGGTTGAAATATTTGATATGAATCGATGTTCCCTTCGCGGCGTGCCGGCGTGCTAGGAAAGCATCCCACGTGCAACTGCGCCAGGAATAGACTCCAACATATTTGTCCAGAGAGATGGATGATCGGCACTGCGCGGGCACGTTGCTTACGTTGGCCGATCGCCCGGGGAATGACTGAAGACTTCTCGGGCGAGGTTTAGTGCCACTAAAGCGCCGGCTGGAACATCCGCGCAGATGGGAACATAACGCGGGCCGGAACATAAACTTGCGACGATGTGCGCCAAAAATGATGCCGCGCTTACAATAACTTCATCATTATCATCATCAGCCTGTGTCCGTCCACTGTTGAACGTAGGCCTCCCGCATGAGTCTCCATCCTATTCGATCTTCCGCCTTCCGCATCCAGTACATATATATATATACAATAACTTAGTGTCAATCAATAGTGTTAGTCAAACCATCTTGGTATTATATTATACACCACTTTAAATCCGGTCACTTCTTCTCATATCCCTTCCATATCTGAAACATATTATCATCATCATCATCAGCCTGTGTCCGTCCACTGTTGAACGTAGGCCTCCCGCATGAGTCTACATCCTCGTCGATCCTCCGCCTTCCGCATCCAGGTCACTCCCGCTATTCTTCTTACATCGTCAGTCCATCTTGTAGGGGGCCGGCCAATGCTTCGTTTGCCAGTTCTTGGGCGCCATTCCAATACTTTTCTTTCCCATCGACCGTCATTTCTTCGACAGATATGTCCTGCCCATTGCCACTTGAGTGGTGCCTATTCGTTGGGTAGCCTCCACTACTTGAGTTATTCTGCGTATTTCCTCGTTACGGATTCTCTCTTTTAGCGACACTCCGAGCATGGATCTCTCCATAGCACGCTGGGTGACCTTTATTTTATGGGTAAGACTTTCTGTCAGATTCCACGTCTCTGCACCATAAGTTAATACAGGAAGGATGCATTGGTTAAACGCCTTAGTTTAAAGACATTACGGAATATTCACTTTAAAATGTACTTTAGTTTTCCGAATGCCGCCAATCCCAGTTGTATACGCCTGTCGATTTATTTTGAGAAGTTACTTCATCCCAAATGTATTACTTGTCCCAGATGAACTAGTATAGAAGTTATGTAACACGTCAACATTCTGGTGCGGACACACCTTTAGCAAAATATATAGTTTTTCCGAATCATTTTTTTTAAGATTAATCTTTCCGTTTGTTTTGCCCGTCTGTGACACATTTATGCTTATCATGCACTTATCCGCATTAAGTGGAGACCCCCTTTGGGTGCACGTATAGCACGCGTTGAGTACAGTGCCGGTTTTAGGGGGTGGTGAAGTAGGACGGTGCACCAGAGCGTCGAATAAGCTAGGGGCGCCGAGTGCAACCAATCTTGCTTAGATATATTTTTTAATGTAAACAATATGGGGCGCCAGAAAAAAAATGTCCTAGGGCGCCGCAGGGTCTAAAGCCGGTACTGGTTTTGTATTACACAGGGCAACAGGCAATGGTAAATATTTACCAACGACATGTATCGCATGATATCGAGCGATAAATTTGTAATCGCTTATAAGTATCAACCGATGCAGATCGATTCAGTATGTTTATGAAAAGCTGACGTATTTGTATGATCGAAGAGCGATATACTTGTAGATACACTATGAAACGGCATGCTGATACGGTAGCTTTTAACACGGTTTGAAAAAAACACGGTAAAAAATAAATAATTCATTTAATTATGCATCGAAACAGTTTTCATTATTAACTGTCTATTCTGATAGTCCTGCATAATCTTATTTATTTAGTGAAACGTTTATTTTATTTTTGTATCGCTATTAATCTTGACGAATGCATTTCATCTGGGAAAGTTTCCATCACTGGGAGATAAAAAGAGTCAGTAAGACTAAATAAATATATATTTTTAAATAAAATTAAATGTTGATTTTAATGCATAAGCAGTTATATAATAATAATCATTTTACTTATACAGTCACCAGAGCCATAAAATTACAATTTCATACATACAGAAATAATACAAGATAATAAATAACATATTTAAAAACTACTACTCAGTGAGTGGAGCAGCGGATCCCCGCTGGATGGCCACGTGAAGGCGCATCCAGTGCCCTTCCAACCAGGAGTCCCACCTATCCTACACAGCGACCTTGACTGCCGCGAACGCGCGCCCTCAGAGAAGCGCAACGCTTCCTTATTATGGCATGGAAGCCATCCACACGCCCTCTGTCAACATGCCTGAGGCACTGCAGTATCGCGGCAGACCCAACAACATTCGGAAGGCGTTGTTATACTGAACGCGGAGTGCACTGTAGACCTTCTCAGTATATATAAAAAAATTAACATAGGATACAACAGAGTCAACATTGAGGACTGCAACCCACTAATGCAATGTTACCATTGTCAAAAATTTGGACACACAGCACTACGATGTCTGGCCAAGGATCAACCACCAACCTGCTTGCACTGTTCACAAAATCACAACCACATAAACTGTAAAATTAAAGAGACACCAATTTGCATCAATTGTACCAATTCAAACAAATTTCACAAAACAAATTTACCCACTAACCACAATGCCACAATAGCCACCAGTGCATGATCAGAGAGAAAATGCTTAAAATCGCAAACAGCCGGATTGATTTCGGTTGAATTCTGTATTTATTATCGAGGTTAATTATTCAAAGTATACCTACATCATTTACAATTCCTGTACTGTATTTACTATCGAGGTTAATAATTTAAAGCATACCTACATCATCTACAATTTATGTAATGTATTTACTATCGAGGTTAATAATATAAAGTATACCTACATCATTTACAATTTCAAAATTAATGCTTACCAACGAATGACTTTACATGCAACAATATTAACAATAAAATTCAAATAAAAGAACTCATACATGACTCGATCAAAGATCTCAACCAATTAGTACAAAATTTTGAAAACACAATTACAACTTACCATATGAATAGATTTTAATGAAATTATTTTATATTCTAAAAAATGTATATATGCAACACTTGAATCAGGATGAATCCCACGTCACACACAAGATCTACCTTTAAGTGGCGTGGAAAGCGAATTTCAAAAAAAAAAAAACAACAATAAAAAAAAAATGAATGTAATACTGTCAATTAAATCTTAAATGTATCCTATTATATTTGATTAAAAAAAAAAAAAAAAAAAAATATCCAGCCCACAGGCCATGAAGGCTTAACAATATACAAATAGTTTTATGTACAACATTTATTTGCTATAAATATTACTCACTATTTGCAGAAATGTAACCTGACGTGGATTAGCAAGACTGATAGTAAATAATAAAATATAATAATTTTTCAATAAAAAGTATTTATTAAAGATAAATATGAGATACAGTACATTTTTTTTGTATCCTGATTCGATTTCTTTACGATTTAACATTTATACGTATATTCTTTTATAGTATCATTTTTTCTACCGTGTAAGTAGGTTGGTGTGAGTAGAGCAGGAATCAACAAGTTTTTGGAAATAAGTGTTGAAGTTTTTGAATGAATGGTTGAAGAGTATACAGCCGCATTATTATCAAACAGATTTTATGAGAAAACAAACTACGGCTGCGTTTGACATAGTTACGCCAAAATGTGTTGAATCAAGAAAAAAATGTTTGAAATATATTTTTTTCCAGATTTTACAGCCCAAAAAAGAAACTTCTCCTATAGATTATGAGGGAATAAAAAATGATATTAACTAACATTTTTGGCCGCCTGAATTCGACCCACAGGAATTAGTGTAAATAATTAGTGTTTTGAATAGTTTTTTTTTAATGCTGATAATCGACAGTACACATTAGATTTAAATGTCAGTTGTATAAAACCTTTATAAAACATATTTATGGCTTTCTCACACTTATACCGATTGTTATCTTTTGCAAATGATTTAGGATTGTGGTAATAACATGTTTTAACGGATTAATTTAATATTTTAATATGTAAAAATCAAAACAGTGGCAATTGATAAGCTCATAATAATGCGATACTTAAGATTAGGAAATCAATCAAAAAGTTTTTTTATCAATAATGAAACAGTTTTTAAAGTTAATATTTTCAATTTGTTAATTTTTATTTTATTTATTTTACTATTACAATGATATCAATGATTATAAAACATTGATCTTACATTGAAGTAAAATCGAAATGAGAAATAATTTTGTTGCTAAGTTTCAAGGAATAAGAGAATTTAAGTGTATTCAATTATTTTTTTGGTATTTATGTATAGTTATGACTCTTTCGCTTTGATGTAAAGATTTTCGAAATGATTTTCGTTATCATTAACATGAACAGTCTTGTAATGCAATTGTAATGTTTATCGGAAACCTTCTTCCCAGTCTTATCAGGCCTAAGCATCAATCAGCCTAGGCCTGAAAAACGATAAAAATCGAAGCCTTCTGTCTGTATAATAATTCAATATAATTGACGTTGAAATCTCGGAAAACTATATATTCAATCGTGTTGGAAACAACAGGGTCATATCCTGTCTGAAGTGGGCGACGTCGACGGCGTTACTCCCGGCCATCATCAGGTCTTCCTGGGTGCAGCTATTCGGACACAGCGCACACTCCAGAAGGTGTGACAAAGTCTGCTCCACGCCACAGTCACATTCAGTCGGCCCGCTGTAAAACTGCCAGGCTTTCATTTGTGTCCTCGTCTTGCATACTCCGGTCAGAAGTCTGTTAAGAGACCTCCATATATTCCACCCCTGGTCATGTCCAGGGTCTAGGTCCTTTTTCGGGGCAATCCAAGTGTTCCCCTCAGTTGCGCTTCTCCACATGTTCAACCGCAGGGTGGCCTCAGATATCACCAGTTCCGTTGTCGACTGTAGGAAACTTGAAAATTGAATAACAAAGAAATAATTTACTAGACTCATTTACTAAGATTAATTCAATGTGAATTTTGTCGTCAGATTAATGTTTTACGCGTTGTTAAATCTTCAAATGTATACCTATCAAGATTTTCCTAATTATTGACAGTCTGGCAACCCCGGAGGTTACGTGTGTGTAACCTAGCAACGTGTTGAGAGGTCTTGTGTCATTGGATGATCTTGAAGGAGACATTTTCAGATGAATGCTTCGTCAATCCCCATTACCATTAGCTACGAAACATAATCACACAATAAACACTTTTAGCTACGCCAGCGCTACCCAAACTAAGAGGTACAATAATTAAGAAACAACTTGAATAAATATATATTTTATGAAGGATGTTGGGTCCATCGGTAAAAAGTTATTATTGTTTTTCAAAAATTCATTAAATCATTCAATTGTACAACAACTTCTTCTTTTATATAAAGAACAAATCCGACCTATCCTTGAATACGGCAGTCACCTTTGGATTGGAGCCCCAAAATACCTTCTAAACTTAATTGACTCAGTTTAAAAAAGAGCAATTCGTTTGATAAACACTGACACTGTTACGTCTAACCTGCAATCAATGGAACACAGGCGTAAAATTGGTTCTCTTATTGGTCTTTTCTACCGTTATTACCACGGTCGCTGCTCTTCGGAACTTAAAGAATTCCTCCTGCATCCACCAACAACCAACAAACTCGTCTTACACTTGCCGAACATCCATACGCGGGTAATGTGTGTCGACCAAGAACTGTCAGTTTTCAAAGTTCCTTCCTTAATGCCACCGGCAAGCTATGGAATGCTCTTCCAGCGTCTGTGTTTCCTTCTTCCTAGAATCTGGATCTTTAAAAAAACAGATAAATATACACTTGCAATCTCCCCAACCCACACACAAACACGAACACAACACACGTTTCCCGCATGCAGCGTCCAGCCTGCCTGGCTGAGCGTCATACAGTGCACTGGTCTTGACCGGGTGAGCTCTCCTGCATGCGATTACATAAAAATAAATTACACTATAAGAGACACTGAATGTTTATAAGAACTGTTGGGTTGGTTTTTTTTTGATTGAATAATTAATTTAATGCTGTAAGAACATTTGGGAACTTGTGAACATTTGACAGACTGTCTCATTGTTGTTATTTTCATGTCATTTAAGAGGATAATGATATTTCAAAATAATAGATGGCGAAAAATATGTTAATGGTACTATTATGTATATTTTTTTACACTTAAATGTATATATTACATTACAGCACTAAGTAACATCGATAATATTTCACTGAAAAAATATACATCATATAAAGTAATATTTATTAATTTCTACTTATAGTATCGAGTCAAGAAAATCTATAGAATATATCAATTCAACGCTCTTCTAGCGCCTAAATTTTGATATCTCAAAAAAATACATTAATTGTGGTATATTTTTCATAGTATACATTTTGGATTGAACCATCTCGTAGGACCAAATGATGCGATCCTCGGGAGCGTCGGGTTTATCATGCGATCTTATTAAAAAAATTTATCAACAAATCACTTAATAATCTTATATCATTCATATACTACAGCTATTTTCAAGTCTCCAAGGTCCTGTCTTGGAGGTTGTTGGGAACTATATATGTTTTCAGTTAGATCTTCTGATGCAGAGATGTTTTTGACAAGTCATAGACTAAGTAACTGATATAAATAAGTGACGGCAATCTATAGTGACCATATGTTCCAAATATGAAACGGGTAGAAGGAAGACTTAAGTTTCGCGCGGTCTCTACATTGACGCTATTGGCAGATTGACTGATATCGTCATCATCATCACCCTCTTCGCTTCTCTAAATGGAACATTGTCACTAAGAATTGCCGCCACAAAGCTTTGTTAGCCGCCACGGTATCCGTCTCATCCCATATCAGCTCTGTCTCCTGTAGCTGTAGTTTATGTTATCCTGCTGCATATGAAGTACAGGTATATCCCAAATAGGAACACCTTCGTCTCTTGACCGACTGTAGTAAGGAAGGCTGCCTTGTCCGCTCTCTCACGTCGTCATTTTTCACAAATTCTAATCATCGTTCCTTCAGGCATCTACTTTCAAAACCTATTACACGCTGCATTGGTTTTCGATGTGCTGCTAAGATTTCGCGGCCGTAAAGAAGTATGGCAGCGATACAGTCGCTGCGTAGTTGTTGAACCAAGAATTATCGTTTATTAAATAATAATAACATCAAAATAAACAATAGTATGCATGTGTAGTTGGCACATGCGGAAAATGGCGTGGATTAAATATAAGTTCATTCAACATCACGTCGGGAATAAGTCACACAGAGATTATGTATGGCAGAGTGCCAGTAGAATGCGCCTCTCTGCCAATAGACCTGGGAACAACTCTGATAACCTTACGTGAAAACATTCGATTAATTAACTGACAATCAAATTGATAACTATGACATTGCGGACTGTACAAGCTTTTGATTGCTTTCTATCGATCAAACTAATCCTTTTAAATGCAATGGTGAAGCGTTGGCTAAGCATACAAAAAGCAGTGGCTTCGACCCGACGAAGATTAAAATAAAAATGATTTTTAATCGATTTCCAAGCTATATTCGAGTAAATACACCCGTTTGGTGGAAATTTGAGCCATTATACTTTCTTTGCCTTATATTTTTATCTAAATTCCAATATACTCGCTACTATACTTTGTATGTGGGATGATATCCCTAAAAATTGTATGTGGTTAGATCAAACCTAACCTAACCTAACCCAGTCCTTAAAGTTGATGATAATTCATGAAAAATCTCTGATTCAGGTTTGATCAAATTGATATTTTTTAAGGAACATCACTACAAGTAATTGAAATTTTAAGATCGTCCATGAAATGATTAATTCCTTTAGAAATTTCTGCAAAACACATATTGTGTTATCATTTTAATATTACATATTTTATTTTCATACTTCAAGCTTGTGTTGAAAACGAAACATTGTACGATAGGTATTTAAGTAAGAATTTAAGTTCATTTCTTTGTTATTAACTCGTAATAATTGTGCCCATGATTATGAAAGTGGTGCAAGTCATGTTTTATTCGTTAAGATATTTAAAGGTTTGTTTTTTGATGTTGGTTAAAAACCAATGAAAGTGAACACTTCGTGTTGCATAAATGCCGTATTTAGATTTTTTAAATTAATTTTGGATGAAGATTATATTAATTCACAACATTGGGAACTGAAATAGATTAATTACACGTTTCCTACAATTTCTTGACTTAAGTTATTATTTCCATAATTATAGAAACACAATTTAATAATTCATTAATGTATATTTTTAAAGTATACGATTTTAGTAAATAATATATATTTTTATTCGAATTTTTATATTTTTCGAACACTCAAAGATGTTATTTAAATTTTTGGCAACTCACGCAACACCTGTATTTCAAATCGTCCAATAGCAATGCAACAATCGTAGCTTACCTAAATGTACTGCGTGCGGGTAAGACAAGTATGACAGTGGTTTTTTATATAACGTTCATTTAGAATCTAAATTTTAGTATCGAAGTCCCTAGCTAGTAATAATTATTAACAAAATTTTACAATAATAATCGTTTTAAAAATACATTATTTATTTTATTTGAGTGTATGTCACATACAGTATGTTTAACACAAAAAAACACATTTCGAGTGAAGTAATTGCGATTTAGGGAATCAAACAAAAAACCTTTAACTCTCAGGGCATTAAATCATATTGTTCCGGGAATAAAATGATATTTTTCAAGGGATCGAACGTGACACAAATGGGAACAAATGAGCGACTGAAATTACATGTTAATATTACACTTTTATGTTATTTTAACTAGGGATTTATCGCTTTGTTGGAGAGCATTTCATAAATTGTAATTTTATTGAAATCTCACAAAACGATTAGAGAATTGGTACACGAGGGTAGTGCGGAACACTAAAATAGGTCACTGTTACACGGTGCACCAGGAACATTGATCACATTAATAGAGGCACGGAATTTTAGCACTGCGCCTAGTATGCTAAAATTCGAAATATATCCTAATAAATGCTTATAATCGTGAAATATTAAAATGATGCTAAGACCAAGAATATTTTTTATTTTATAGTGATAAATTATTATTTAAAATCTACCGAATGTAATATATGTATTTTTAGTTTCATGTTCTATTATCGAGAATTGAAAGTCATGGTTTAAATCGCTTTAATGACATAGACCTCGATTATTTATCCCCTACTTCATGCCACCCTTTTCATGTATATATATGTATTAACAGTCGTAAAATCGATTAACAAATCTACCAAAAGGGTGCCCAGGTCAAATAGTTAACATGTATACATAAAACAAGTATAATAATAATAACATAATAAATTAATAATAGTAAACAAACTCGTACGTTATCAATTGTATTAAAATTTATCGTAGGGAAATTATCTAATTCATTCAGTATTGTATGAATGTATAGATTTTAAGAATCCGTGCTATTTGTAAACTTGCCAGTCTATTTATGGGATTATTAACAGTGCCGGTTTTAGGGGGTGGTGAAGTGGGTCGGTGCCCCAGGGCATCGAATAAGCTAGGGGCGCCGAGGGCAACCAATCTTTCTTATATGTATTTTAAAAATATGAACAATATAGGACGCTAGAAAAAAATTGCCCCACTGCGCCGCTGGGTCTAAAACCGGAACTGATTATTAATAAAATTAATACGTAGCATAACATCGTATAGACGTAATGAAAATATAAAATATAGATATTTACTTATTTGTTTAACATCTCTACTTGACAATAAAATTATTTGTTTATTATTTTCTAATTAAATTACAAACTCTGAGATTTTTAACATAATTTCAATGTAGCTAATCGATGTACGAGTATTTAAAGTATAAAAGTGACTTATTGTTTCAACATCATTACTTAAACAATAAAAAATAATTGAAAAGTAATTACGTATTTATTTAAAAATAAAATTACGTATTATTTTTTAAATTAGTGCTATTTTTAATGGCACGTAAAAAGAATATTGTTTTGCATTCAAAAGCGTAGAGCTTGACAATAAAAATGTATTTTTGTAAATTATTTAATTAAGTATACATTTACAAAAAACTTTATTATTGTGTATGTATCTGTGAAGCTTGTCAGCTTATTTATATAATTATTGACGTAATTAAAATAAATAAATTTATTTAATTATTCAGAATGTAATGTACGTTGACAATAAACTTACATTTTTTTTTAATAAATGTCGTATACTATATATAAAAAAATCTTTATATTTTTTAATCTTGCAAAAATAGTCTCTAAGGATTTAAAAAATGTTCATTATCATTACTTGAAAATAAAAGTGTTAATTTTTTTTTTAAATAAATTCATTACATACATATTTTCAAAATCCGTTCGCAAATCGCGCGCAAAAAGAACATTTTCTTCGATTCAAAAACGTCTCTAAGGATGTAAAAAAAACAGTATCATCACTTGAAAATAGAGATGTTTTTTTATATATTTTTTTGATAAATCCAATTACATAAGTTTGTATTTTCAAAATTACGTACGATTTGCAAACCGCGCGCAAAAAGAACATTTTCCTCGATTCAAAAACGCCGCCTCTGGCGCGCTCTGTCGGCCGCGCGGCGGACTGGCGCGTGCGCCGGCGCGCCGCTAGGTGTCCGGTGTCGGCGCCCCGCCCAGCGCGCCAGTCCGCCGCGCGCTCCCGCCAGGTACGCACCTCGCTCTGCAGCCGCCGCCGCACCCTCACAGTGAGTACTCCTGCGACCGCATCTTGTGTGCATGCCTGCGCAATGGCCGGTCCCGCTCGCGGGCCGTTGACCCGTCCCTTGACACGTTTGTTTTTATTTTCACTCCGCGACTATTCTTACCCTGGCGATTTTTCACTATTTTACCGCTTGTCCCCCCTTTTTTTCGGCGCCTCTCCGCTTATGATTCGGTTCAAAGAATGCGACCGCTCCGATGCTCTATCGAAACATATCGCGGCGTTGACAGCCAAAAAGAACCAGATAACTCATTAAACGCCACCAAATTATTTGTATTGTTAAACCATCATATAAATATTCCTAATTTATTTTTATTGTTTTAAAATCCGCCCTTGTCGATCCTATATCCAAACGTATCGCGGCATTGACAGTCAAAAGGAATCGAACAATTCCGCAATCTTTACGGAATTATTTGGCTCTTAAATGCTCTCTTTCAAGAAATGAAACCAATTTATAAATATTCCGAATTTGAAACTGTTAAAATCCGCCCGTTCCGACGCTCTATCGCATGCGTTGACAGCCAAAAATAACTGAATAATTCCGCAAATTTTACC
This sequence comes from Glossosoma conforme, assembly GCA_022606575.1. Taxonomy (NCBI): domain Eukaryota; kingdom Metazoa; phylum Arthropoda; class Insecta; order Trichoptera; family Glossosomatidae; genus Glossosoma; species Glossosoma conforme. The sequence goes on from JAGTXR010000406.1 coordinate 236,807, forward strand.
CTATTATTTGGCTCTCAAACACACAAATGAAACCAATTTATAAATATTCCGAATTTTAAATTGTTTAAGTCCCGCCTGTTCCGATGCTTTATTGAAATACGCGAATATCGCATCGTTGACAGTCAAAAATAACAATAATTCCGTAAACATAAACGAATCATTTTGTTTTGAATGCATAATAAATAAAACCAAATCCCTCTATTTCCCGATGTCTTATCGCAGCATTGACATTCAAAAAGTATAAAATAATTCCGTAAATTTACATTATTATTTGGATTCTGAACACATAATAATTGAAACCAAAATATATATATTTTTAAAGCTTATAACTTTATTTAAACATCCATTCCGATGTTATCTTGGAGCGTATCGTAACGTTGACTGTTTAAAATAACCGAATAACTCCATAGACAAAAAAACAATAATTGAAATCAAAATATAAATACTACTGATTACTGTTTTCAAATATACAAAAGTTCTCATGCTCTATCGTGGCTCGATACTCGGGAAGAACCGATAACTCCTTGAAATATATGGACTTATTCGGCTTTCTAACACATACTACGTGAAACCGAAATATAAGCGCTTCCATGGCAGATAATTGTTAATCGTAAATGTTGTATGGAATCGTATTACAGCGTTGGCAGCAGAAAAGAACCGAATATTACTTAATTCATAATAATACTGTAAAGTAGTCACTCGTATGTTGTTCCTTCCAAGCTTTCAAACACAGAAGTATTCTAATGTATTGTAGTATTTTTTTACTATGTTCACGGAATTCTTCAGTTTTTTTCGACATTAACGCTGCGAAACGCTTCGCTGTATTTTTTCAAGAACTTGGTTTGAACGCCTCAGGTTTGACAGGTTAAAACAAAGTCGTTCAAACTAAATTCACATTCTTGCTCTGTTCTAGTTCTATTTTCGTTTGATCTAAATGTACCCTTAAAGAATGCGCTCGTTTCGATGTTCTATAGAAACGTATCTCAGTGTTCACTGTCGAAAATATCCGAATAAATCCATTTACTTAATGGACTTATTCGGCTATGAAGACAAGGAAAATAAATCCAAAGCAGATAACTATTTTTTTATGATACCAATTTTTGATTCGACTTTTTTTTTATGAAATGACAAATATCGCACTGACAGCGTCTGTGTTGCCAGTATTAAAAATAAAAATATTAAAAATTAATTGATGAATTGGGAATTGATATTGAAAAAAGTTTTGCTTTGTGTCTTTATTTTTTAATGTTTTATGTCTGGCAAATCCGTCACGAGCTTAGCGTATCATAATTATACATCTATGTTGTGACGCACAGGTAAAGCACTTCCCTTAATGGCCGCAATAAAGCGGATGCCATCAAGTGTGCATAGCCATTAGTGCGTTCAGTTAATTTTTATTATTTACAAAATAGAAAACAAACATTAGCTTTACTGTCAAACCTTCCTATATAACGTTTACATAAAATCGGACAACTAACCGGATGCTCCAGAGTCCTGGACCATTTTTTACTAAGAGGCGATTTTACCCAAAATAATAACATACTATAGAAAAGACAGTTATATGAAAAATCTCAGACTATAAGAAATATCATCATTGCAAGCCAAAAATATCGTGCTTTATAGGAGTGTTGGCTGAAGTTTAAAAATTGAAACGGATATACAAATTCACAGGAAACATCGTCTTAACACGTTCCACGCCACGTATGTCACCCGTGATCTACGCTGTTGTTGAAAAGGGCGACCTCTAGGTTACCGGTGACCGACGTTTTTTTTCTCGAACAAACAGTCCCTGTACGCCAGCGGTTACATTTCAATGGAATTTTAACATTGAATGTGACCTATATGGCGCCTCTGAGTCGAATGCATTCAAAACATTCTTCTTCGTAGTATCAATCCGGTGGATTGGTTTGCAGCAACAGAATCTTGCATCTCGATCTCCATTCCTCTCGGTCCTCCGCAACCCTTTTCAGCTCAGCATAAGCGCTACAGTTCATGTCCTCGAATACTTGCTGCAAATACTCCCGTCTAGGGCGCCCTCTACAGTGTCTACCGTCAACCATCACCTCCACAATGTCGTGAAGAAGACCATCGTGGCGCATGATGTGACCGATCGCCTCTCTGAGATGGTTCTTATTAGGTGCCTATCTTCCTTGATTATCCTGAGAACCTCATTGTTCGTGACGTGGTCTCTCCAGGAAATTCCGAGAATTCTTATCTATGATCAAATCTCAAAGGCCTGTAGTCTTTTTTTTATCACTTTTAAGACAATTTTAATGTGAAATAATTACAAACAATAAACTACGAGCACCAATTTATTTTACCTGTTGTGTCGGTGCAGCCTAACTGTTAGTTCCCTTCCCCCTCCATCCGCCCGATGAACCGTTGCGACGAACCGTTACCCAACAGATTGGCCTGACGAAGTTCATCCAATTTTACTAAAAATCTTCTGCTAAGAGAAATTCCATTGTGCTGCATCAGAGAAGCGCAACCCCAGACTTCGTAGAAATATTTTAAACATTTTTGTAATTCAATTTGCATCACGTTGAATTGTGTATCGTATGTGTATGTAAGAGTACATCTCATTACAGCACTCGTTTAATCGAGCTGCAGATAGATTGATCAAAACGTAATAATTTTGCCACGTTTTTTTAAATTGATTTTTACATCAGGTAATGTTTACTGGTGTTTAAATTTGTCATTTGTAGCCTAATTCACTTGTGTATATATCTCCAGTATGTATACAAAATATTTAACTATTTCACACACATGATTTATAAGATAATAAAGCTTAAAAATCGCAATTAAACCTCTTTGAAGCTCCGCTATGCTTAAATTTTGCAACATTAAGACGTTGTTTAAGTGTTGTCCTATTAAATAAATTAATATTCTCTTCTCTTCTTCGTGTCAGAGACGTCAAATTATTTTTGCCCAGTATGTCAACAACGATATCCCGTGTGTTGCCCAGCATTAGGTCCTGATATGTGCAGCTTGTTGGGCACATGGAGCAGGATCTTAGGTGTGGGGCGGTCTGCAGGTCTCCACAATCGCACAGTAGTGACTCCCTGCCAAAGCATTCCCCACCGCTCGAAGTTGTCATTTGTTCTACCAACTCTGGTTCTTAATCTCTTCAGGGTTTTACAAGTCTACCAGTCAAGGTTCTTGCCATCTTGGAGGCCTTCCTTTGGAGTAATGAAATCCTCTGATGCGACTTGTTGCCGGAGCTGGAGTCTCTCATTTTCAGGGCCGGATGTGAAAGGTTGTGTGGATCTCAGGAAGCTATTCCGCGACTTCAGTCTGGGTGTTGGGGGGTATCTGATTATACAAGCTGTGGGACGGTTGGTTGATTGCCTCGTAAGATGTATCACACTAAGCACTGTCTATTCAAATTATTAAAGACCGCAGTTTTTCTTTCTTTCAAGGAAAGCTTTTTCAGTTCTTGAAGAGCTGAAATACAAGGTTCAAATAAAAAACTGAAAATTTAGCTCTCATTGAAAGCGATGCCGCATTCTTGTGAATAAACAGTCGTTTATCGTGATCCATATTAAAACAAGATAAAATATATTTATTTATTTAATACTTGAAACGTATATCAAAGCAAATCCTAATAATATAAATAACAAGTGTATTATTTCCAACCATTTAACACAAAAAATGTCAATTCATATGTAGTAATCAACTCCACGAATGCAACTAGGGTTCAGAAATAGTCATTGCGCATGTCATGCCAAAAAATTGTCTCAAACATTAGTTTTTTATATCGGATTTGCAAATTACAGTCGTTTGTAAAATATTACACTGATATGCACATTGAGTAGGCACTCATTCACTTATTTATAGGTTTGATTGCTTCGCAAAGCACTGCAAGTTATCGCTATTGTGAATAAGAACTATTAAACAATAATTGTTTACGATTCTATGTACATTAAATGTTGCATAGTTTTGTTACTACTGTATTAGCCTTGTGTACCGCTGCCAAAGACGCTACTTTACTTAATAAAATCTAAAACGATCCGTTATTATTTAACATTCGAGATTATATGAATTTGCAGCAAGTGTTGGAGGACATGAGTTGCAGCTCTAATGCTGAGCTAAAGAGGGTTGCAGAAGATCGAAATGTATGGAGATCCAAACCAATCCATTGATTACTACGAAGAAGATAATTTTTTAAATATTTTTAATTACTATTGAATGTTAAAACGATGCTCAAGTTATTTAAGGAAAACGTGTGAAACATGGCTTATTACTGTGTTCACTGTGTATGGATGACACTATAAAGTTAGTACCCAGTTTTCGGTAAATGCCAGTCAGTGCTCTTTACCGGTCGCGTCCCCCTGCTTGCCTGTTGCTGGGCGGCCTGTTGCCCACTGTTCCGACTACATACAACTACATACAACTTCTGGCCTCTCTAATTCTCAGAGACTTGTGCTCTTCTTAGACCTTTACCAAATCCCGGCAACGCCTCAATGACTGGATTTCGAATTCGTTTCTTTCGTTCGTTCGTACGTGTCCCGGATTGGTATGCGATTTGCTTTCGGCGATTTTTCATGTTATTTTTGGTTGTACCGTCTCTTAGGATTAAATGATCCATGCCTCGAAAGCGTCGTGCTAATCATCCGATTAACAAATTACATAAAAATATGTCTTAGATACTATAGCTGCTTTAAAGTCTTCGGGCTTCTGCCCTGGAGGTCGTCGGGAATCGTATTTGTTCCAGCTGGACCTTCGGGTGCAGATGTCAGAAATGAATGGCTGCGATTTATGGTGGCCATATTTTCCCGAATGGAACGGATATGGGAAAAAACAATCCGAATATTATCAGCTTAGTTATCAAGCTTACGAGCAATAAGCAAAATTTACGTTTTATTGGATATGTTACCTCACGCTTACACGACCCCGAATTAAATAAAGGGGCCGCCAAATAACTTTTTTTTTTGAAAATGGGGCGCAAAACATCGAGTGTAGCTTCGGCTGTTTGGCACGTAGCACCGTCCTGTTGAAACCAAATGTTGCCAATATCCTCCTCTTCAATTTTTGGGAACAAAAATGGCCCGATAACGATCGCCATTGACTGTAACGGCCACTCCTTGCTCATTTTCGAAGAAAAATGGCCTGATTTTCAAAGTAATGTCGCAATATTTCCCAGCGTTGTTCAAGCATATACACAACCATATTCGTTCAGCGGAAGGATAAAACTAATTATCTGTCAAATCAGACATGAGCTAAGTGTTACCATTCACGAAATAAGCACTAGTTGAAAAAAAAAACGTTAGATGGCGGACCCTTTATTTTATATATAATGGATGTCTCTAGGAAAATTATGTATATTTGATCAATTCAGTAAGGGAAATGACGTAGGTGACTTCCAAATAGAAAGTAAATTGTTATATTAAACCTCGCCTATCTAAAGATCAATTCAAAGACGCTGTTAAAATAGCATTTAAGGGTAAGTTTAATCAAATCACTCTAATGACACACACAGTGTTGTTGTTACAACATCTTTCATGAATTATCATTTCTTTTGGGGTATTGATCAAATGTTCGTTTCTATCATATCCTTGCAACGTATATTATCTAAAAATCTTCATTAAAATCTCTTTATTTATATGTTAGCATTGCGTTTCTTATAAAAATGAAAGTAATATCAACTCCATTGGTAATCACTGTACCATGCTATCGAGTTATAATATTATCTTACGTTTCAAATGTAAGGCTCTTTAACTCCTAAACGGTTTATTTTACAAAAAAAAAATACTTAACATCAATAGTAGTAAATGTTTAAATGTTTATTTTTGCATTAAAATAATCTTTATTCAATGTAAATAACTTCATATATTTAAATATTTATTAGATTTTTTATTTATTTTTCAATATTCTAATCTTCTTCTATAGATGATTGACTATATTACAATATTATTAGTAATTAAAACTACACATACTATACATCAAATTCTTTATACGCATCAATTAATTCAGAAAAATATCGGCAGAAGCGGGATGCGAACCGCGAGCCTTGGAACCACCTATTCTCGGGTCTTTATATACCGCCTAGCCCTCTCGACTATTTCTCTCCCTGAGCTGAGACGCGTTAGAAGATGTATTTATACCATTGTTATCATCGTATAACGACATCGTACAACGTATAACAATGGTATAAATACATCTTCTAACGCGTCTCATCAGCTCAGGGAGAAAAATAGTCGAGAGGGCTAGGCGGTATATAAAGACCTGAGAATAGGTGGTTCCAAGGCTCGCGGTTCGCATCCCGCTTCTGCCGATATTTTTCTGAATTAATTGATGCGTATAGAGAATTTGATGTATAGTATGTGTATAGTAAATAATTACATTTTTAAAATTAAAATGATCAATTGTATTTTGACATAATATTATTTCGATACAAAATAAACAATATTAAATTTACTACGATCTATTTGTGCTAGATAACGCTATTAAGCATGTTTGTAGACTTGAGACCACGGTACTGTGAAATTACTCCCCTTTCTGATTTGCTGCCGTCCCTATTCCTCCCTTACTTGCTGCCTATCGATTGTACATAAAAGCTATGGCGATGTTTGCTGTTGGCGCGATCTGTTTTTATTTTATTTTATTTTTTGTGAATCTTGCGATAACCCAGGACGGCCGCACCCAGGTACAACGGTATAACTACATTACTCGTGGCAGAGGTTATCGTTTTTTTTAATATTAAATAAAGTTTAAATACAATTGTATTGATATGAACTGTGATGAATGCGCCACAAATATGAGAAAGATTACTGGTTAGTACTCTCGTAATAAATGCAGATTTGCTTACATTTTTATTTTTTTACTGTCATATTTATATATATTTATATTTACAGAACCGTAGTTCCAAGATATACAAAAAATACATAGAGCTTATTTATATAAAATACAAAAATACTTATAAATTAAGAAGTAGATGACACGTGTCAAAGATCACAGAGATACATACGTGATGTGAAAATGCTGCACATTGCTTCTAAATGACTGTAATAGATCTATGAATATTAGTCGTACTGGAAAAGAATGTCGTTTTTTAATATAAAGAAATGGTGCATTTATTAAATGTAAATTTAATTGGTAATATATATTGCCGGATTTAAATTGCTTAAACCACCTCCGGCATTTACGAACATTCAAAATATCTCCCAGTAAATCACAAATTTGTAGCACGTGTTGCACTTTATTTTCTTCATTAAATGGTAAAGCACAATATTAAGAATAAATTCCTCATTCGGTACAAAACTCTCTATTGTAAAGGGTCCGCCAAATAACCTTTTTTTTAAACAGGGCGCAAAACATCGAGTGTAGCTTCGGCTGTGTGGCACGTAGCGCCGTCCTGTTGAAACCGAATGTTGCCAATATCCTCTTCAATTTTTGTGAACAAAAATTCGTTCAACATGGAAGCGCCATTGATGGCGCTTCACGCACACTTTCTGCCACAGCACCAATATTCTCGGGTGTACGCACTGTTTTTGGCTTTTCACGCTTTGATTTATCGATGAAGATGCCAGTTTCTTTCACTTTTTTCACAAGATAACGAACATACGGAGCTGACGGTGATTCTCTTCTTCCAAAATCCGTACGAAATTTTCAGACACATTCTGCAACATTACCATGATTTTCAAAGTAATGTCGCAATATTTCCCAGCGTTGTTCAAGCGTATACACAACTATATTCGTTCAGCGGAATGATAAAACTAATGATCTGTCAAATCAGACAAGAGCTAAGTGTTATCATTCACGAAATAAGCACTAGTTGAAAAAAAAACGTTAGATGACGGACCCTATATATAGGGTTGTAATTTTTTTATTTTAAATTCCTAGTACACTCCAGGTATACGTAGTCAGAGAAACAATACAGAACACGTTGTAAAAGTTCGACTGCCGAAGCGCAACTGACCACTCAAAACCACTAAAAAAAACGACATTCTTTTCCGGTACACCTATTATAATGAATTATGGATTCATATTCAGCTCTTTTTCTTCGAATTAGCTTTATATATATATTTCTTTAAGTTTGTGTAGTAATTACACAGCACCGTATCTCGATGATTTCTCAGTAAATTGATTTTAATTACAAATAATAATAAATAGTTCTCCTAATATTGGTTTTTCACGATATTCACTTCATTGAAATGTATTTATCATACTTATTTTGGCCATATGACCCACATACAAAGTGGATATCTCATAATGAATGTTATCATTGTAGTTGTTAGCATGTACTTTACTGAAGTAATCAATGTATGGAAATGAAGTTAATCTTATCAATTTTAAAATTCTTGGTAAAACTGCATAATTAGATTTTTTAAATTAAATAATTTAGCATTTTTTTACATTTAGTTTTATTTAATATTTATTCATTGAATAAATGCATTTTATCTCCATAATTAGACATTGTATGCTAATGAATTCAATAACATTCTTCGACTCGTAACGACATGTTTCAGCTTCACTGAAATAAGTACGAATTTTCGCCGTTGTTTTGATCAAAACTATTTTATTATTTTTTAACCCTCCTGTAATGTTTTTATAAGAACGGATGATTAGCCCGATGCTCCAGAGGCTTGGACCATTTAATACTAAAAGGCGGTTTGATTTAAAATAACAACTTAGATAAGAACCATTATATGAAAAATCAGCGAAAAGTATATGTGAAAAATCTCCATTACAAATTTAAAAAAAAAACGCACGATCGGAGGGCTTAACACGTTTAACGTCACGTAATGTTTTTAATGCATTCGACTCGGAGGCGCCATATAGATCACATTCAATGTTAAAATACCATTGAAATGTAACCGCTGGACGAGTGGGACTGTGTGTTCGAAAAAAAAACGTAGGTCACCGGTGATCTACGTGGCGCCCTTCTCAACAATAGCGTAGGTCACCGGTGACCTACGTGGCGTGAAACGTGCTAACTGCATTGAAAGTATTGTATTCTTCTGTGTTATAACAAATTTTATCGTTTGAAAAATACTATAGACGTGATATTGTGGCTTTTGGGTTTAGCCGTGTGTGGCGAACTTCCTTCAACCAATATTTCGACAGCCATCGCAGGGGTCTTCTTCGGGATTGATGATTTATTTAGTTGTGAGTTGGTTTATTCAGATTATCTTTTTACGAGCGTTATTGACAATGGCGGTCGAAATATTGGTTTAGAGGAAGTTCGCCACACACGGCTTAACCCAAAAGCCACAATATCAAATCTGGCCGTGAAACCTAAGAAGTTATTTACCATAGACGTATTTCCTCAATGTTAATTATTTTGACCAAAGCTACTTCAGAAGATCTTGTGTCCAAATGACTTGGCTTCGTGATTACTCGGTTAATAAATGATATTTTCGGGCCACGTGTGATGTTGCCAGGCTCTGGCTCCTCGTGGTGACCCCAGCGAGTGCTGCCAGGTTGCGTTGTTATCCCAGCGAGTGGCGTCCGCGGTGACATCACCGGCGATGTCATAATTGAAGCAAAGGTCATATGAATTAACTGCCATTGTTCCGTCCGCGCCCAACTCCCAGCTAAATGCTCTGTGTACGCAGGTACACGTTACCTATTATCTATACATAATGGTTTGACAAACATCCTAGCTCACTCAGATAGGCAGGTATCCCTTACAGAACAAATTGTATAATTTATATACATACATAATGAAAAAAAAAACTAAAAATCTTTAAACTTCGCTCAACGGTTAAAGAATTTGCTTGCAAACCAAAGTTCGTGGTTTTGATCAACAACGGAGATTAAAAAATATATTTTTAAGCGTATTCTGAGCTTAGAAATACTCCCGGTAAGAGCCAACAAGGTAGCCTTCCATACTACAATCGGCCAAAAGGTGAAGATGGACATGGTTGAGATACCGCAGGATAGCATAAATTATAAACTTTAAATAGCTTTCTTTTTTCAAACTCTCAAGTCTTGGAAAGCCTACGAGAATTTTACATATAATGTACGTAGCAGAGCTGACATGGGATGATGCTATGACCTCTCAGCTGACAAATCTTTGTAGCAGCAACTCCAGTTAGGGAAGGACAAATGGTCTTGACAATGTACTATATACCCAATGTAACAAAATCACTAATCGAAATCTAAACGGCAGACATCCAACTTGTTCTCCTCGATAGTATGGGCTCTAACTTGATCTAAAAGTAAGTCTTCAATGTATGTGCACAATCAGAAAATGCACTGCACAGTGTTTGGCATGTAGTGAGGAAATCGATAACCTTGAAAGTTTTTCAACTTCCCAGCTGTTCACCATTACTGGACCACTTCAGTCCTGCTTGGACGACTTCCAAGATCGCCTCTTAATGTTGCAAGAGAAGCTTAAGGTCTTCGCAACACTTGTGCAGAAACGATTCGCATGTGCTGCACTGTTATTTCGTGAAAATCGCTTTTGTGACCTCATAACAAGTCAGGATAATGAATAGCAAGATTTAAAACCTAACACTTCGGTAATATACGTCGTTTTAAGAAGAAATCTAAATAATTATTTCAATTTTTTCTCAAATTTCACCGGACTTTTTAACGCCATTAACAGTATCATCAATTAATGACATATCTATTTAGAATTGTATAGCTTGCCCATCTACTTTTGGATTATCCACCAAAAAAATTTTTTTTGTTAAAATTATCTAGAATTCTTACGTGCATTTTGATGTAAATGTTTATTATTTTCAATGTTTTCAGCATTCACTTTGAGATCCATTATAAATTATAAATATTTATTTATTTACCTTGTTTTCACGTGGATCACGTAACAAAAGTTATTAACTTTTGTTACGTGATCCACGTGACTTTGTTACGTGATCCACGTGAAAACAAGGTAAATAAATAAAGATTTATAAATGTTTATTCGTTTTTAATGGCCTTTGTAATTATACATATTATTTTGTTGTGACATCAATGAATTCCCTTATACATTAATGAATTCCAAAGCACATACCCATCACACAATTCACATCCACCTTTTCACTCACTCTTTGCTTTCTAAAGAGCCAACACTAACTTTACTAACTGACTTGAAAAGGGCCTTTCGACGTGGCCGAAACATGTCTACAAATATATTGTGGGATAAATTAATTATTTTTTTTATTTATATTTGAAATCTAAATAAGATTTTTCTTGTATGCATTATGCATTCACTTTGAGATCCATTTCAATAGATGAACATTTCATACCTTGTTTTAACATGGATCACATCGAGTATTTTAACAGTATGAAACTGCTTTAATGTTTCATTTAATGCAAGAAGAGATTTAATTTAGTATCCAATGTGGGCGTAATGTAATTATCGATTAATTTTAATCAATTTGAAACCATACATACTCACTCACATGCATATCATTATTAATTATTATTATTTGAAATTATACTTTCATTATGTAGACTTTTCTTCATGGGCGATATGTTAGCGACGTAATACACGTAGTATTTTTTCATTGCAAGGATATTAAGAATAATATGATCTGTAATTATGGTACACAGCAAGCTAATAAATGTATACATATATATTGTATCTGTATTCTATGACGCTAATCATTTCACATTTAGCTAAACGCTGCTTAAAAAAATGTTGATACGTCAACGTCATATACTATCACGTATTCACGTATCATCGTTTTCAGTGTTTATGGGACGATTTTCGTCTACCGCCAATTTTAATTAATATGCTATGACAGGAATTTTATGTGTAAGTAATAAAAATTTACACAAACCGGGAGTATTTATAGAGCTTAGAAATCTGATTTGTAGTAAATTTTATTTTATTCTTCGTCGGGGATCAAATCGACGACCGTCGGTATTATAAGCAAACGCTTGTTAGCACTAAGCCATATCAGATGGATTGATTTGTCGTGTTTTTTTTTTTATATAATCCCGTTTTGATTGAATGTGCATTGTAAAATTTAAAAAGAATGCCTCCCGTTATAAGATTTGAGTGAAAATAATTTCGCCAAAAGTAGCTCGCAGCAAAAAATATCGCGCCGGACGACGGCGCAACTTTCTAATAACGGTAAAAACAATGGCACGTTGCACCGGACTAACGAAACAATAACGAAACAGTAACGAAACAGTAACGAAACAGTAACGAAACAGTAACGAAACAGTAACGAACACCTCGCAGAAGTAAATGGGCCTTGGCTAGATAGAGTACATGTACTGTCAGTAAGGGGAGTCAGTACAATCGGCGCTAACGAGCAGCAAATGTATATTTAACTAGGCTAATCAACGATTACAGCTCCGGAGAGTAGCAGACTATATATAGAGTATAATTATCGAACGTTGAAATACGCCACTAGATCGTAAAATTACTAAATATCAAAGTATATATACAATCTTCTTCATATTGCATTCTAAACCTGAAATGTATGGCCATTTAGTCCTGTCAGCTGCCGCTGCTCATTCCTCGTTCTAGGACATATCTACTTGAGAACATACTATACACGGTTCTGGATAATCTCCATAGAAAAAGCCAGGGAGCTGCTGTCATATCCGAGGCATATTTTGGGTGATTTATTAAAGAAAATTGAATGATTAGCCCGATGATTCCGAGGCCTAGACCATTTAGTCCTAGATGGCGGATAAGTTGTCTGTATAATACAAGCATTAATCACTTTCTAAACACTTGAACGTGCATATTATCTATTTAAAATTCAAACAACCGATTTTTCAATGCTAAACATTAAAAATTGAACGTATATTACCATCCATTAAATATATAATTAAATTCTTCGAGTTTCAACATTTCCAAGAATGCAGGTTCACAATATTTTGGTGTTTTCTTTATACTTTTTTAAGAGCGATTTTACTAATTTGATGTATTCATATATACTTGTTTAATGAACCAATAATATAACCTTTTTACTCAGAGAGGCAAAGAAGCGCTTTTGGAATGATCATTCGGTCATAAAAGAGCGCTATACAAATACTAATATAATAATAATAATAATATTTGGGATATTGTAACTTTATTGTGATCCATGTGTAAAAGTTCTTTTTTAAAATCCTTTACATTCTAACTCGTTCGTCTTTCTTGCTTGATTTCTCGCTCGTGGAATTGTCTTGGATGTGAAAATTAACACACTTCCTGTCTTCCAATTAAACTTGTTGAATTTGATAAATGAAAATGCATTCTACATACATTTAGCGTCACACAGACACGCTGCCTATAGAGAATTCATGACTTATGAGTTAAGCCATATACGAAATATTAGATTTAGCAAGGCAAAGGCTCCTTAGCGTAATCCAACAGAAGTCTGGACCGGTTGGATATATCGATCTCATATCTACGGAGCCCAACTACCATGCATTTTCTGTATTCGCGGCGACCTTCGGCGAAGAAGTCTAAAAGTCTAAATTTTAACGTCTGAACTACTAACTTTTACACCCATGTGTGGTGTTGCTCACCAAAACCCGTTACTTGTATAACGAGAATGTACTCTGAAAACAATGCCTTGGTAAGTGCTCCCAAGGAGCGCAGGTACAAGGCGACCGGCCCAGGGGCCTAAGGCCCCAAAAAAAAGCTCATTTACGACGGATCGTTTTCTTTTCGATATATCGACCACCGAAACACGTGGAAAACGAAATCTGTATTATTTTGTTAATGAAAGTGAACACTTAAGTTCTTATTTTTGTTTAACATGTTTCACGCCATGTAGGTCACCTGTGACCTACGCTGTTGTTGAAAAGGGCACCACGTAGGTCACCGGTGACCTGCGTGGCGTGAAACGTGTTAAACAAAAAATAAGAACTTAAGTGTGACATTTCAATGGAATTTTAGCATTGAATGTGACCTATATGGCGCCTCTGAGTCGAATGCATTAAAAACATTACGTGGCGTTAAACGTGAAGAAGCTTTTAATGGGAAAGATAATTCTTATAGTTTTTAAAAGTTTTTTATATTCATGATGTAGTAGACGGGTTTGTTAAAAATGTATTACAAGAAATACTTACGTTCAATGATAATTCCAGATAGAAACATTCTAAATTGTTACTATGTAAGTTATCATTGAAGATGCGTAACTGTTGTTATTATAAAGAGTTCTTTGTCCTCGAAACAGAGAGCTTCAAACAACGTTTCTTAAACCGTATGAAGAAGACTACTGAATATCACCAAAATAAGAGTACTTAAATGTTGTTGTTCTGGGTTATTGAACCGTTCCAAATATTACTTCACTAGTATTACTTTCTCAAAGTTTTGACTGGCAGATTAAATGTGGTTTATAAATGGTAAATAGGTAACATCCTCGTATTGACGTCTTAGTAGTACACGATTTAAATGAAATTTGTGCACACTTTTGTTTGTGCATCATAGAGTATTTAGTGTATGTTGGGTTGAGCCGCCCCTTTGGACAAAATAGTCCAAGCCTCGGGAACGTCTTATCACCCAATTTCCTTAAAAAAAAATTAACAAATCGCCCCAAAATATCCCTCGAATACTACAGTTACACACTCTTTAAGCGCTCAGACTTCTGCTCTGGAGGTTGTCGAGATTCATATACTCGTATGCCCAAATGGATCTTCAGGTGCAGATATGTTCTAGAATACCACATGGTTAGTGGCAGCTGACAGAATGAAGTAGCGGCAATTTGTGGTGACAATATGTTCCATATATGGAAATATGAAGTTCTTTCTCTAAGTATTTTATAAAGGGTCCGCCAAATATATATTTTTTTTAAAACAGGGTGCAAAACATCGAGTGTAGCTTCGGTTGTGTGGCACGTAGCGCCGTCTTGTTGAAACCAAATGTTGCCAATATTCTCCTCTTCAATTTTTGTGAACAAAAATTCGTTCAACATGGCCGCGCCGCATGGAAGCGCCATTGATGGGCGCTTCACGCACACTTTCTGCCACAGAAGCAATATTCTCGGGTGTACGCACTGTTTTTGGCTTTTCACGCTTTGGTTTATCGATGAGGATGCCAGTTTCTTTCACTTTTTTCACAAGATAACGAACATACGGAGCTGACGGTGATTCTCTTCTTCCAAAATCCGTACGCAATTTTCGCACAAATTCTGCAACATTACCATGATTTTCAAAGTAATGACGCAATATTTCCCAGCGTTGTTCAAGCGTATACACAACCATATTCGTTCAGCGGAAGGATAAAACTAATTATCTGTCAAATCAGACATGAGCTTAATGTTACCATTCACGAAATAAGCACTAGTTGAAAAAAAACGTTAGATGGCGGACCCTATATAAGCTCTTTAGTCGAAGCTCATTCTTTCGACAGTCAAAGTGAAGCACTTGAAATAAATAACGAAAAAGATCTTAATTTGTTGGAAGAAAACTATTTATCGCACATATTCTGACTGAAAAAACGTACCGAGTTGTTGAAAATGAGATTATAAATATAAAATTAATAAAATATTATTCAATATTTTGTGTATAACGTTCAATCTTAAAAAAAAAAACTACACGCAAATTTTCAATTCTCGCAGAAACCGCCGTATGATTTTAATGGAAAACAGTTTCCTAATGGTTTATGATAAACTTGCGTTATGCAACTAGTGATTTCGTAAATTGGACCGCCATCGAAGGCGAATATAAATCCAAGATGGTAGATCGATGTTGTGTATCTGGTGTTTGTCTCTGGCGCCGAGGAGTGGAGTTTCTTAAAGTCGGGACGCGAGATAGCAAGTAAACAAGTCGGTAAAAATAGAAAACTTGTGGCTTTCGGTCCAGCGGGAGACTTTTGAATGAATTCTTTGACTTCGCGCCGTGCTTGTTCCATCGCAGTCTGTCGCGACTATTCGTATTGCTGAACGATTTTTCACACAAGAACGTTCGATTCTGTAACTTTCACCGCTCAATGGTCAAAGTGCTTGCTTTGAAAGCCAAAGGTAGAGGGTTCGATCCCCGACGGAGATTAAAAAAAAAGATTTTTAATCGTTTTCTGAGCTCTGAAATACCCCGGTTGGTGTGAATTCGATCCCTCACCCGTAAAATGCCAGTCATAGCCTATTAATCAAAATTGTGGTAGACGAAAGTCGTCCCGTGAAGACCACCCATTCATTTTAAATTCCTGTAATAATAAGGATGATGCGTGAATTTCGGGCTGTAGTCTATGACGTTGGCGGATCAACACCCACATGCAGCGCTTAGCCATATGCACTACTTCAAAATTACTATCACCATCTGTCGGTATTCTCCTGTATGTGTTCACATAAAAAAAATGATAGAACACAACTCCAGTGCATAATGTCTACCTTAAATGTAGTCTTTAAGAGCAACTGTTTTCTAGTAGGTATATTCTCTCATCATGTGGCTTATCACCATTGATCCACACATATCACATACATATTATAACAATTAATTTAGCAAGCAAGCGATGTTTATTTTCATACATTGCAGCGCTGCACACATGGCGGCTCATAACACGCGCGCAAGTTATCAAATACTAGGCTATGACTGGTATTTTACGGGTGATGGATCAAATTCACACCAACCGGGGTATTTTAAAGCTCAGAAATCGATTATTTTTTTTATTTATTTTTAATCTCCGTCGGGGTCGAACCCACGACCTTTGGCTTGCAAAGCAAACGCTTCAACCATTGAGCTATGACCGCCGGCTAATATATAAGTGTATGTGAATACGATAATATGAAGAGTACAGGCGAACCTCGACTTTCGCACATTCGACTTTCGCACAATTCGCTATTTCGCACATTTTTGAAAAATAGTTTTTTAATTATTTTTTTCCCGAAATAATGCAAAAATGTTTTGTTTTAGAGTTTGATTCAAGCTAAAATATATTTTTAGCCCCTTTACACTTCTTAATTCTATTTCATTGAATTATTTTGCTGTGTAGCTACACATGTTTGTATTTTGAATTTGTGAAATTAATCGTCACAGGATTTTTCCTAAAATATAAATTTATAATAGAAAATATGTTCATTAATTTTTGGCCGGCGCTTATCTAATAATATCACTTATTTATAAAATTTACATAATTGCTGCATTTAATTGAATATAAAAGTGCATTTTTTTTACGTAAACACATACAGGAGAATACCGACAGATGGTGATAGTAATTCTGAAGTTTCATCTGTGGAATTCTATCAACCAGGGTATTTGTTGTATTTTAAAGCCCAGAAATCGATTGATTTTTTTTTTAATCTCCGTCGGGGATCGAACCCACGACCTTTTGCTTGCAGAGCAAACACTTTGACCATTGAGCTATACTCGCCGGTAAAATATAAGTATCATTAACAATAAACTATACGCAGATATGAGGTGGCATAAGTGGTCGAATGGACATCGCGTTTGACAAAAAGAAATGAACATTTTGTGTAAGATCATTTGTTGAAATCCTCATATCCGCTGTTTATTTTTTTTCCCGATTATTTGTTCAGAGACATGTCATAATCGTAAGATTTTGTAAGCTTTAAATTTATAATGGTATCACACAAACACAGGACGGAATTTGAAAATTGTTCGATATGAACTGAAATATGCGCCATTTTTTGGGAAGCTAAAATATTCGCTCACAAAACATTTAAGAATTTTTTTATTACAAACGCTTTAATATTTAAAGATTGGTTTACTTCACATTTTGTACCAGCAGTAAAACATTATTGTGAAGTTAATAATTTACCATTTAAAGCATTATTAATCTTAGATAATGCTCCAGGACACCCAAAATCTCTACAAAATTTATACCCAGAAATCAATGTAGTGTTTCTTCCCCCCAATACTACGTGTCTCATACAATCCATGGACCAAACGGTGATAGCTACGTTTAAACGATATTATATGCGGTCGATCATGAATCAGGCCATCAAGGCAACTGAAATGGAAGGTGGGCCCACATTAATAGATTTCTGGAAAAATTATAACATATGGAATGCAATAAATAATATTGGAGATGCATGGGCTGAAATAAAAGAGTCAACAATGAAAGGTTCGTGGAAGCAACTATGCCCACAGATGATGAGTGATTTTCAAAATTTTGATAATACCCCAGAAACCATAACTCTTGAAATAGTTCACCTGATGAGTGAACTAAGCCTTGAAGTCAATAGCGAAGATGTTAATGAATTGATAGAATCACATTCTGAACCATTGTCAAATGAATTTCTTATGAATCGTCACGAGAATGAAAATTCTAGTTCATACGTACAAAACGAAAGTGAGGAAGAAGAACCAGAAGAAATACCTAATACCTTAACATTAAAAAATTTGAACGAAGCTTTAACACATATTGAGAAATTTTTCAATATTATAGAAGAATGTGACCCAAATGGAGAACGCATATCTAAAGTGCGTAGGGAGATCCATAATAGCACTGCGTGTTTCAGAACTCTCTATGAAGAAAAGAAAAAAAATAATAAAATACAAAAAACTCTTGACAATTTCATTAAAAAAATATAATTTCAATTTAATATGTACTGAGTAATTTTTGACAAATAAAATTTTTGAAGTATATACAATCTTTGGTGTTTTTTTTTCTTCCCTCTACTTTCGAACATTTAACTTTCGCACACATTTTCAGGAACCAATTATGTGCGAAAGTCGAGGTTCGCCTGTATATGTACTGAATATGGCATAGTTTCTATTATCTAATAAAATATCATATCATAGTATTCCTTCAAATCTAAGTAAGAGCGCCTCTGTCACCCAGTGTTCTTGTTCCCTTACTATCAAACCTAAAGCTATGTAAATGATTTTGCAAAAAAAAAAGTGATTTCATTCATTTTTAAATATATATAAATATACACAGAACTGTCAATATTTCACTCAATCTAATGACAATTTCGATCAGTTGAATGGTTTCATTGATTACATTTATTTTTATTGATCTCGTTTTGGGTATCGCATATTTTTCGTTTTTTTTTTTCAACTTATTACTTTAAATTATGACATTTGCGTATTTTTTTTCACATTTCGATGACATTTATTTAAAAATAATTTTACTCCCAATTATATAGGGCAAGAGTAGCTCAACCATTGTTCAAAATAATATCGAAACAATGCAAGGATTTCAGTTTATATTGTCTATCAAACATTATCGGTTTATTTGTGTGTTCACTTATTTGTATTCTACAGGTAAATGTAATAGATATTTTATGCATCAGCTTCTTGTATATTGTACAAAAATACTTACGTTTGTTTGATCGTAACACAAACGCTGCCGTGCCGTTCATCCGATTGCGATAAAACTTACATGAGTTTGAAAAAAAACATTCAAAAGCGAATATACAGGAATGAGGATATCCCCTATTGCAGCCTATACACTATCGCATGTTTATCAGTCAATGACGCATAGCAATACGCTAGTACATAATAAATTGTTTCATACTACATATTTATATTCTATAACATAAAAACTGAACCCAGCACGCAATGCAATGCCACTAATTCCTGTTCTTCCGTTCCGTTTTTTGGGAGTTTTGTTTTACAGAATCCATCAAGAACATGTACACAATAATTCCTGCAAGTTTAATTGCAATCCGTTGAATGCGTAAACGACAGATACACCTCCATTGATATTTATCTTTAGCTATTCCATGTTCGGTACATCTCCATGGAACGGCTGCAACATCGCGGCGTATTCATTTAATGTTCGGATTTTTTTATGACTCGCGACTGAATGCGACACACCATGGCGAATTGTTTTATTTTTTAAAATTATTTTTAGACTATAGCGTCATAATATTTTCAGGCAGGAGAAGCGCCCACTTATTTAGTGGCCAACGAGTGCGCCCGTGATGCCTCGCCACCGCATCTGATGTCAGTATGTTCCGCGAGCCAACGGATAGTACCAACCACGAGGAAATGTGATTTAATTCGTACAATAAAAACGTGTCGGAGACTTATAGAAGTAAGTAAAAAAAAACACATGTCTAACACTACGAACTGCGATCTTCTTTTGCGTAACGCTACGCACTGATATCATAATCCATCGACGTATTCCACGCGAGTGAAACCCAAGTGTTTGTATAACCCTTGCATATGTGTATAACCCACGCAAATGTGGAATAATCATTATTATGCATTGTATCATCAATATGTATCCGTTCACTGTTAAACGTAAGCCTCCCGCATGAGTCTCCATCCTTCTCGATCCTCGCATCAAAGCTACAACCGTTATTTTCTTCGAATGTCGTTTACCTATCTTGCTGGAAGAACAACGCTCCGTTTGCCAGTTCTTAGACGCCACTACAGCACTTTTCTTCCCCATCGACCGTCGTCTCTTCTACAGATATGTCATATTGCCACGTTAGTGTGCCTATTCTTTGTTTAACCTCAACTACTTGACTTATTTTTCGAGTATCCTCGTTTCGGATTTTATCTCTTATGGATCTCTCCACGACACATTGGGTGACCTTTATTTTATGGATAAGACCTGCTGTTTGATTATACGTCTCTCTTTAACTCGTTCGTCTATCATCCCTTGACTTAAGGTAACCAATTTAAGACCTGTATACATTGACAGGTAATCATCTAATAATAGATATTTTCTTTTAGAATGATTAAGTGACGAAGCCTCAGTTCTCGACTCACCTCAAATGCTATGAAATGTCTCTGCTTACTGGTATAAGTGATCCGTTACAATGTTGCTTTCCAGGCACGTTTCAGTCATAAACAGTCATAAGCGGCTGGATGGATGTTTGCTTTTCCAACGTTTCGCAACTCCGCTGGGAAAAGCAATCGAGCCGCCAATATTTACGGCGTCCGGTCGCTATTTTTAGCGGCGAGCGCAGTTTACTTATTAATTTCCTGCCTGTCGATTATCACGCGTATATGCGTGCGTGTGTGTGTGTGAGAGAGTATGGCCGATATGGCGCACCTCGCCTTGCTATATTTAGCGACTACGATCCCCGGTTCAGTAAAGCATCGTCAAATATCCTCTCCTTTGTAGGATCATATCCTCGGCACAAACTGCTTCATCACATGTCGCTCTAAGTACATTATATGTATAGTTAATCAAGAAATCAAAAGACGTGGCCTAAATAAAATGCATTTGCAATTTATGCCGTTTTAAATCATTCGGTTAATATGTCCCTGTCTACTTACTAAATAAATAGACTGTCGGAAGAAAGTAATAATATAAAAAAAAGCTTGTGAATAAATGTTGACTGATTGAATAATAAAAAATAATAATATACATACTCTGAATATATACTGTAGAGACATCTATCGTCATACGATGATAACAATGGTGTAAATACAAGTTCTAACGCGTGTCAGCTCAGGCAGAAAAATAGCCGAGAGGGCTAAGCGGTATATAAACACCTGAGCAAAAGTTGGTTCCAAGGTTCGTGGTTCGCATCCCGCGTCTGCCGATATCTTTCTGAATGAATTGATGCGTATAAAGAATTTGATGTATAATTGTATGTGTATATTCAATTACTAAAATCATGTTCTTGGGAATAAATAAATGCGTTTAGGGCCACACGACTGAGTATGTTAGTTCTTGCATCATCGTCGTATCTTTTGCCTTCCACTTGATGATGAGTAAGGCTATTGTCCACGCTAATTACCCTAATGAACGCCACCGTGATCGCACATAAAAGACACGGTCATTACGTCAGCTCTGCTAACACAAAGCGCGCGTATTCGCCATTCAAATCCCTGGCGGAAGACTCGCATCTTTCCACAACAATGTGAAACCTGTTGTAACAAATATTATGGAAGCGGCTCATGTTTTTTTTTCACATGTAAACACATACAGGAGAATACCGACAGACGGTGGATAGTGATTCTGAAGTCTCATATGTGGAATTCACAGTGTTGATCCGCCAACGTCATAGACTACAGCCTGAGATTCACGCATCATCCTTATTATTATTACTGGAATCTAACTATGAACGGACGGTCTCCACGGGACGAATTTCGTCTACCACCAAAATTAATTAATAGGCTATGACTGGCATTTTACGGGTGAGGCATCAAATTCACACCAACCGAGGGTATTTCAGAATTCAGAAATCGATTAAAAATCTTTTTTTTTAAATCTCCATCGGGGATCGAGAACCTATTACCATCGGCTTGCCAAGCAAATGCTTTGACCACTGAGCTGTACCCGCCGGCGTGCCACTACAAAAGCACACATACTTTATGGATATGGTTATGTAGTTATATTCTGTTCTATGGTCACCATTGTGGGCCGGACGTAGATTTCAGTGCGCTCATTACCGACGCATACAAGTGATAATGTTTTTTGCTTCGTCGACATACATTCGCAGCCATACACTTAGAGTCAAGTTTTGCTTGACTCAAGCTTTTCTTGCATACATAATGTAATTAAATATATAACGAATCTCTAAGTGAATGCTGAAAACATTGAAAAAAAAAACGTAAACGTAAAAAATATTATGTACAGGTACGGGAAGTTACTTTGGAGTAAAAATGCGTAAAAGCTTCTTTTTTTTGACGTCTTCTTAAAATCGAACTTTTTTGTTGTCGTTTGTGAAAATCATTCTCTAAATGAGCACATTTTGTATTTACAAAATGTAAAAATGCAAAATGATTAATTTATTTGCTACGATTGATGCTTTACAAGTTTTGTCGTCAGAGGCACTGTTTATACACTTCTTCTTCGTAGTATCAATCCGGTGGATTGGTTTGCAGCAACAGAATCTTGATCTCCATTCCTCTCGGTCCTCCGCAACCCTCTTTAGCTCAGCATAAGAGCTACAACTCATGTCCTCGAAGACTTGCTGCAAATACTCCCGTCTAGGGCGCCCTCTACAGTGTACCCTCAACCATCCCCTCCACAATGTCGTGAAGAAGACCATCGTGGCGCATGATGTGACCGATCCATCGGGCTCGCCACTCTGAGATGGTTCTTATTAGGTGCCTATCTTCCTTGATTATCCTGAGAATCTCATTGTTTGTGACGTGGTCTTTCCAGGATAATTCTTCTGTGTGACCACATTTCAAAGGCCTCTAGTCTTTTTTCATCACTTTCAGATAAGCACCATGTCTCACAGCCGTACATCAAGATGCACCAAACAAATGTTTTGTCAAGTTGCTTGCGGAGCCTTAAATTAATATTCTTTGACTCAAGAATTTTTGCTTTTTTATTGAACGCTAGCCTTGCTTGATGTATGGCGACTGTTGAGATATATACACTAAAGAACGTTAAATTTTGTCAATTTTTAACTAAGCACAAAAACTTGTTCCTGCGAAATTATTTGTGTCAGTTTTTCGGGTTTAGTTACATGTAATGAGTACGTACTTGTGCATCACACATTCGACCCATGCCAATATTATATATTCATGGTTGTTTACAGGCGAGCCTGCTCTTGATAGGGATTGCCTTTCATTTAACAAACGAGCTTGGTTTTTGGCTTCTAGGGTCGACTGTCCCATTATTCCACGTGACCTGAGTCCCTTCCACAGCACTGAGCTTACCTTCACCCCACCTTAATGTATTCACATCATTAGCGTTTAGGTACATTGCAAAATTAGCAATTCATGATCATAATTGCCTACAATCGGAATTCATGTTATATACATTGATATCCTCCTCTCTTATTTGATATCGGCTTACTGGATGACAGGATCAGGTTCACAATACAAATAACTTTCGTTTCGCATATTATTACGGTTTATTTGTCAAACACTTGCAACAAAAAGACCGTTGTGGCGCACGCTATTAGGCGCGAGCTTTAACGATCGCGAGCTAGCTCCAACTGTCGACTGACGGCGCGCTCTGACATCTCGGCGCTGCCAACCGTCGCTGCAGAAAAAAACGAATTCAAGATGACAGTGGTACCAACAGGAAATGGGCCAACTGTCATAACAAATAAATTGGCGTGTGAAAACACCGTGTAACATTATACAATTAAATCTAACATAAGATGTGCATGTCAGGCGAGCGAACAAAAATAAGAGACAATAGATCGTTTTTCGAGGCTTTACGGCATCAGCCTAAAGGAGCTATATCAAGCTGATATCAATATTGATACTAAGGAGTAAATTGGCTTACTAAATATAAGCCACTACGAGTATAAATGGCGTGAAATTGATCAGTAAAATGACAAATATCTTACGTTCATTTAAAATTGATATGATAGAAAATCTTCCGTGAACACCGCCCATTCGTAAGTGAGTCCCGTAAAAAAATATGAATGCGTGAATGCCGGGCTGTAGTTTATGACGCTAAATACTTGACAAATCAACCAAAAATGTGCTTCGCATACTACTCTTCAAGTACTCGGACTGCTCTGGAGGTTGTCGGTAAATACATATATACGTTCCCATTGGACCTTCGGGTACAGATATGTACTAGAATGAGTAATAACTGACATTCTCCGGGAATGATAGTGTTAGCTATGAATTTGTATGTGTATCATTTGTTGAAGGTGAAACATGTTGTTCTATTTAATAATGGGAAGGCTATAAATAATTATTTCAATCGAAAGCTGTTGCTGTTGTTAGACGGCCTCTCTCGGCTCATCGCTGCAAGATCTAGGTCGGCGTGAATGTCACGGACCCCCTTGCGCTCCCAGGTGGGACTCCGTCGCGGCGCTAGCGTCGCCTATACCAGAGCTCGCCAACCTTTATATCGTTTAGGACCGGAATTATCAAAGTTTGATAATTCTACCGCTGCCCACTACTGAGGACGTTAATGGCGTATATTTATTTATTTATTTATTTATTTATTTAATTGTATTTAAACATACCTTCAAAATAAAGTATAGACACAAAAACAAAAATATATAAATAAAATAGGGATTTATCTAATTCTTGATAAATAGATGTTAAATTGATTAGTATTTTCTACCGTTATTACCAACGCCGCTACTTCTCTATACCCAAATATATGTATGTATTTCTCTTGCCCTCATTGAGAACATACTTACTGGTATTGTGGTTTTTGGGTTTAGACGTGTGTTGCAAATTCTCTCTTACTAATATTTCGAGAAGTGGAGCAATACTCGGATATCCTCTCCTTTAGTAGTTCCTTTGAGACTGTACTAAAATCCCCCATCTTCAAAAAGGTGACAATAATTCGCGTGGTCGTCATCGGGCCGCGTGGACGAAGGGTGCAGGAGCAAGTCGCAAAGCAAAGATTTTGTTTCGAAGCATAATTCGCGTTTATTTCCAATATATGACTTCAGTTTCCCCGCCCGGACAGACGGGCACTGTAACATGTAGCGCCCCAAAGATAATCGCGGTTAAGTAAGAAACTAAAATTGACAGTTGAACCAACATGAAATGGAGCGACTGTCAAAATAAATAAAATGGCGTATGCAAACGCCGTGTATTTTTATTTAAACTTAAGACTTACGTTATTAGACGTGCATGTCAGGCGATCAAAAATGATTCGCGGACCGTGGCTCGGACAACACTGGACTAAGGTATTCCCGTGCTATTTCGAGTCTGCCCGCTTTTATCAATCGAAAACGACTACAGGGTAGCGCAAAGCTCGGAAGTGGCTTTGATCACGCCATCAACAGCGCTAGCATAGAGAAATAATTGGCTTATCCATATAGTTGCTAACAAGTCACTTTTAAGCGGAAACGAAGTCTCATTGGCATAAATTAAATTTCAATCGATGATAATTCACCATGTCTCTCCGTGATATCTTAGTCATTACACGCTCCACGCATTATTCGTTTTTACGGAGCTCACTTTGAATGGGCCGTGGCTTTACCACTAAGTCATACCCGCTGGAAAATGTTTATTATTCTTCTGTATGGTTGATACATGCTTACACACGACAATCGTCGATTTATGCTCACCACAAATTGAAATATTAACAATTGAAATTATACATTTTCTAAAATCACTAAGTCTTAATTATTTATATTAATTTCTTACCGGTTTTGGATACACCTCTCCATCATCATGACACACGTAAAACTCAAATATTATCACTATCAAGTCCGCGCGTTACGCGATTAAACTTACGCCGGAGGCCGACTGTTTTTATTAAAGAATTGCTAAATCTATCGTCACGTTTTCAAATAAAATTAAACATGACCCTCAATGAAAAGTTTTGAGATGTTTGAATTATGGTCGAAAGTAAAACAAACAACACATATGTTGTGTGATCGGCCACTAACGTTTAAAAAAAAACATCACAAGCTGTGTATAGTCGGCCACAAAGCGTTGGCTGAACGATCACACACATGTTGTGTGACCCGCCTTTAACGTTCGGCCTGGTGAGTTTTTTTTTTTTATGTAAACGCATGCAGGAGAGCACAACCGGTCAAGACCAATGCACTCTATGACGCTCAGCCAGGGAGGCTGGACGCTGCATGCGGGTAATGTGTGTTGTGTTCGTGTTTGTGTGTGGGTTGGGGAGATTGCAAGTGTATATTTATCTGTTTCTTAAAGAGATCCAGATTGTAGGAAGGAGGAAACACAGATGCTGGAAGAGCATTCCATAGCTTACCGGTGGCATTAAGGAAGGAACTTTGGAAGCTGCCAGTTCTTGGTCGACATATATTAACCGTGTATGGATGTTCGGCAAGTGTAAGACGAGTTTGTCGGCTGTGAGTGGGTGCAGGAGGAATTAGTTCTTTAAGTTCCGAAGAGCAGCGACCGTGGTAATAACGGTAGAAAAGACTAAGAGAACCAACCTTACGTCTGTGTTCCATTGATTGTACGCACATATTGTGTAATCGGACTGGATAGTGTTAATATATGCTTCTTGTAAAGGTCTAATTTTGGTCACTGTACATAGATTCTGAGACATTATAACGAGGTTAAGGGGTAGTTCAATGTTCTAGTTATGCCTCGACTGTGTCCTACAAATGTGTACTCGCGTAGTTCTCTTCCCGGTATTGCCGACAGGTGCGGGGGTAGACTGGTAGTCGCCTGAGTGTCCTACTTCCGCTATCGACCAAGTATACTGACTGCAAGCCACTCCAAGCAATCTGACTTGTAACGTAAATACCACTTTGTATATTGTTATATTCGATACAATGCTGAACGCTCGCATTCAATTCAAACGTGATTTGTTATTATTTGTACTTGTTGCGGAACATTGAGTTTCCGTGTAGATTATGTAATAATACATGCTTTTTCACCGATAACACCACAAGCAACACAAGTTATGATAATTTCCTATAACAATTGTTCCATTTTTTCAATTATATATATTTTTTCTAATGTATTCGTACGTATTTTATATAGTTTTAGTGAAAAAATGCAATTTTTCAATGCAAATTAATTATTTAAAAAATAATATTTTTGCCTAATAATAATAAATTGGCTGCAATTTGAATTCAGTTTTGTGAAATGATAAACGATTTTGACACTATAGAACGTTAACTGCTTACAAAAAAAAAAAACGATAATTCTCGAAACTACTTTATATTCTTCGTAGTATCAATCCGGTGGGTTGCTTTGCAGCAACAGAATCTTGCATCTCGATCTCGATTCCTCTCGGTCCTCCGCAACCTTCTTCAGCTCAGCATAAGAGCTACAATTCATGTCCTCAAACACTTGCTGCAAATACTCCCATCTAGGGCGCCCTCTACAGTTTCTACCCTCAAGCATCCCCGCCACAATGTCGCGAAGAAGACCATCGAGGCACATGATATGACCGACCCATCGAGCTCGCCTCTCTGAGATGGTTCTTATTAGGTGCCTATCTTCGTTGATTATCCTGAGAACCTCATTGTTCGTGGCGTGGTCTCTCCAGGAAATTCCGAGAATTCTTCTTTATAACCACATCTCAAAGGCCTCTGTCTTTATTATCTTTACTACTTTATATGTATTAAGAAATTATCTATGTGACCATACTAGTATACTCTTATGTGCCTATATTCTGACAACTCACAATATATACTTCAAACGACAATAATAATGGATTATCCGCGATAGCGTGCCGTCTTTTAAAATAATGCACATACAAAATTATTATGCAATACTTCATTTTACCGATTCGCTAATTGCCTAGAGTGCCTATACCACTGCACTGTTAAACCTAATTTAGGCCAAACGTAAGAATGCTCTTTCCTTCCCACTTCAAAGAGTTTAAGAATTTATTGTTATTTAAACACGGTTGAGTTTTGCCAGTTGCAAATAATGCCAAGTTCCCATGTTTACGATTTATATATATTAATGAATGGTATTCGTAGATGCCCATGTTTCTATTATCGGTTTAATATTGATAGTAAATTGTACATTCCAATGTTTCCTTCATTCGTTTCATATACGAAGCACCCACCTCGCGCAAACCTTAGCGTACCCCAGATGCTCTGTCAAAATCTTGTTAAAAGAGGTTTTGCTGACATCAGGGATCATTTCGGAGAGCGAACCGTCACTCTTCGATCTGAGAGCATCGCTGCCTCCACTTTTGCGATTGTTTCGTCAGAAACAGATGGCCGTCCGGAAGCTACTCATCATGGACGTCAGAACGTCCGTTCTTGAACTCTGCACCATTTGCGCACGTGTTGTACGCTCATACACTTGTCTCCATAGATTTCGCATAGCTGGGAATGGATTTCTACCGGCGCAATATTTTTTGCAGACAGGAAACGAGGGGGAGATCCATCACGTACGGCTGCCAAGCCAAGACTGAGCTCCGCAGAGTCTTGGCTTGGCATTAGGGAGAGGATTTGGAGTGGGGGAACCAAGGTATACTAAAGAATCGCGGGATCCACCATAACAGCGCTTTTCAGGACTGTAGCACCATGGGAACTTTATATTATGGATTACCCTCGTATCGTACATTCCCATGTTACTATCATCCGTTTCATAAAGACTAACCAATAGTACATGTTTCGATCATACAATTTACAAAGGTTAATGAATGGCAATCGCACATTCCCATGTTTCCATCATCCGATTCATATAGATTAGCGAATAGTACATTCCCGCGTTTGCATCATCGCGGTATATTCCGTCGGTGACGCGACTTGACGCTCGGCCAATATTCCGGCCGACCTTGACGCGGCCGCCCTCCTCTGCTTGGCACTCTTCCTGCCACAGCTCCGAGCGTTCTTCCTCGCTTTTTCCCAATTCGCTCCCATATGTACCCACGGTCACCACCACAACCACATCGATGACAACGCCCACAGAACCACTCGTAGCGGTATTTCGCGTCGTCTTGATAGAGCCGTCCGCGGTGAGGTCAAGCCGAATCTGATGACGGTCATATTGTCGCAAGATTGAATTGTCGCGATATATTCACAATGTAAACATTGTTTTTTTTTTGGAGATTCTTTCGATTGATGATTTAGATTGTCGAAGTAAAATCACAATTACAAGCTATGGATTTATTTTGATTTTTTTTCAATAGATAATTCTTCCATTATTTTAATGCTAACATTCATCATCATCAGCCTGTATCCGTCCACTGTTGAACGTAAGCCTCTCGCATGAGGCTGCATCCTTTTCGATCCTCCGCCTTCCGCATCCAGGTCACTGCCGCTATTCTTCTTATGTCGTCAGTCCATCTTGCAGAGGGTCGGCTAATGCTTCGTTTGCCAGTTCTTGGGCCCCATTCCAATACTTTTCTTCCCCATCGACCGTCTTCTCTTCGACAGATATGTCCTGCCCATTGCCACTTGAGTGTGCCTATTCGTTGGGTAGCATCCGGTGGTCATAACTTAATGGTTAAGCGTTTGCTTACCAAACTGAAGGTCGTGGGTTCGATCCCTGAAGGAGATAAAAAAATAATATTTTATTCGATTTCTGAGCTCTAAAATACCACCATTTGGTGTGAATTTGATCCTTCACCGTAAAATGCGAGTCATAGCCAATTAATCAAAATTGTTGGCAGACGAAAATCGTCCCGTAAACATCACCCATTCATATAATAATTGGACGATGCGTGAATGGCGGGCACATGCAACGCTTATATAGTACATGTAGCGTGTTAGGCGTCGTAGAATCCACAGATGAGACTTAGTATCACTGTGACCGTCTTTCGGTATTTTCCTATGTGTGTTTACGTAAAAAATATATATTGTAATGTATATATATTTATATATTAAAGTATAAATATATATTTATATGTTATACAATAGATACCTGTAAGTATCTGAGCTTTTGCCCTGGAGGTCGTCGGGAATCATTTATGTTCCCAGGTAGACTTAAAAAGTGCATATATGTCTTGTAATTGTGTGGCGGCAATTTGTAGTGACCATATGTTCTATATGTATACACACAACCATAAGCGATTATTATATATTTACATGTTTGCATGCGTGATTCAGTTTTTTTTTCTTCATTTGGCTCAGCGTCAATATTTACATGCTCGGCGTTGAGCCTCCCTGTTTGTATGGTCAGCAACGCCAGATAATTAGATTGTGTTCCGCTGGAATTATTCCGTTTGCAGCATTCGGGCCGGCAGTATTTTAGTAGCATTACTTCATCGTCGTTGTATATTGCTGAGCCAGAGGCGTCCTAGCGCAGCATCCACTTAACACGTTTAATATGTGTTTCATCTCACGTACTAGTACATAACCGCAACAACAAAACATTCTAATCCTCTATGACATCACGGTTCATTCATCTTCGATAACCGATCCGCTCATCACGAATTGCCGGCATGATATTTGGCAAAAAGTTCGGTAAAAGTGGGCCGCCATGATTTTAGTCTTGTCTTATATCGTCTCTGCTTGTTTGAACTCTTCTGCATTCGTTATGTAGATATTACTTATTTATTTCACAGAACCGAAGTTCCAAGTTACAAAATAAAAATATTCGTAGTATACATGAATGTACAATACATACAAAAGATAATAAAAAATTAAATTATAATAATAAAAATGACATAAAAGAAGATGACACGCTTAAAAGATCACAGAGATCTAGGAGAACAATACCATCGACAAAAGAGGAAAATGCTGTAAGGAAAGGATCGAGGTGTGCTGGTAGTCCATTTAAGAGCGCCATTGCCGTTGTACTAAATTGAGTGCTCGAAGCTCCACAAGTATCAACTGGGATGAATAACAATGGATGGCTACGTGCACGGGTATACTTATCTGGAACATAGAAGTTAAAACATTCAAGAATCCCAGGCCTTGTTCCTCGCCTCATATCATGTCAGCTCTGTCTCCCGCAGTTCCACCGAGTAAATTAAATGTTTCGTTCTCGACGTTCTTGATGAAAAGGCAACAGTAGTTAGTGCTCTCGTGCGGCATGTGTAGTACATGTCCCAGCCAGGTCCTCCTACGTCTCTTGGCCGACTGTAGTACGCAAGGGTTGGCTTGTCCGCTCTCTCACCACGTCATTCTTAAACGAAATCAAACCATCTTACTCCCGGTATTCTACGCAAACATCTGTTTTCGAACCCCGCTATACGGCTGCGTTGGCTTTTGGTGAGATGCCAAGATTCACGGCCGTAAAGAATAATGGGGAAGGTGCAGGCGCTATATAGCCGGCACTTTGTTTCGATTGAGTAAAGCTGTGAGTCCCAGATTTTTAGTTCCTTCTGCAGGCCACCGTTCTCAGTGACCTGAAACTCTCCATCCTAATGCTTTGACTCGCACTGCTAATGGCGTGATCTCTTCTGGGCATGTTTCCCAGAGAAGGAAAACGGCCGCGGTATAAAGTGATTATTAAATGCTTTGGACCGTAGTAAATAGAAAGTGCCTAGTTGTATGAATCAGTTACGCCACTGGCCGCGTGGGTTACGCGCATCATTCGCTTACGCAAGCTGCCTTATGGAACCAGCACATGTGGAACTGGAACTTGGAACCTTTTATAAACGTTACATCTTAACGAGAAATATTAAGAAAGAGGAAATATCATGGAATAAACAGTTAATATTTGCATCATTTCTTAACCATTTGCGCTTGATACAAACACCAATTCATAAGATAAATCGTAATACTAAAATAGTTGCAATTTGCTCTATTGTTCTCGAACTAAACGACATTTTTTTCTTGTCATATCTAAAGCATATAAACACCACTAACCGCCGCCACTAAAATATGTCATTTGCTATTTTACATGCTATCTTCTTCTTCGTAGTATCAATCCGGTGGATTGGTTTGCAGCAACAGAATCTTGCATCTCGATCTCCATTCCTCTCGGTCCTCCGCAACCCTTTTCAGCTCAGCATAAGCACTACAATTCATGTCCTCGAATACTTGCTGCAAATACTCCCGTCTAGGCCGCCCTCTACAGTTTCTACCCTCAACCATCCCCTCCACAATATCGTGAAGAAGACCATCGTGGCGCATGATGTGACCAATCCATCGGGCTCGCCTCTCTGAGATGGTTCTTATTATTTGCCTATCTTCCTTGATTATTCTGAGAACCTCATTGTTCGTGACGTGGTATCTCCAGGAAATTCCGAGAATTCTTCTGTACGACCACATCTCAAAGGCCTCTAGTCTTTTTTTATCACTTTTAGATAAGCACCATGTCTCACAGCCGTACATTAAGACGCTCCAAACAAGTGTTTTGGCAAGTTGCTTGCAGAGCCCTAAAGTAATATTCTTTGACTCAAGAATTTTGGCTTTTTTATTGAAAGCTAGCCTTGCTTGATGTATTCGACTGTTGACTTCTCTTTTTGTTCTGCCATCCCAGGTGATCGTACTTCCAAGGTATACAAATTCTTTTGCATCTTTTAGGGTTACTCCTAGCATGCTATCTACCAACACATATTTACACCAGAAAGTTCTTATGTAAACATACATATATGGTTCTCGAAGTCTCTTGTGGGAGCCCTCGGACTTGAAAAGAGTCATTTTTGGGTGATTTTTTAAGGAGATCGAATAATTAGCTCGACGCTCCCGGAGACTAGACAACGTACTCGTATATGCGACGGCTCTATCCAACCAACATGAAGCGTTAAGCAACATACGGTAACCCATCCATGTTTTGGTCCGCGACCAATGTTGCTTAACTTCGTTGATGTAACGAAAAGCGCACTTACAGTGTGCTTTAGTCGTTGTTCTTAATCATACATACCGTCTAAACTCTCTACTTAAAACATGACAATTATGTTTATTATTCACATTTATTTATATCTATACTCTCATTAACTTTTATCCACCCAGCGGTTGGAGATTTGCGTCGTTCAATGCCCTAGCAGGCCAATGTTTGCAATGTTTCGTCGCACAATAGATTCTTCCATGAACTTACTTTAATACTATTATTACTAATTAATGTAATCCGATTGTGAAATTAACTATTAGCACGCCTTTATGGGACTGTAGGGCATTGAACGACGCAAATCTGCGGTCCCCTAAGAAAACCGCTGTGCGTTTAAAGGTTAACTTTGTGAATTTAATCCCCCACCCGTAAAATCTGATGAAGTTCTCAATGAGCGTTTGTCAATATCATGTATATGATTTTAATGTGTTTACATAAAAAATAAACAGTGTCGTAATACTCTTGTGTAACTGCTAACTTGTATACAACAGTGATCGCCAATCTATCGCTGTCACATTCCAATTTATTTATTTTTAAATTTAAATTAGTATATTATTACTTCCGATTTTTTTACTTATTAAATATGGTCTAAATCGTTTGCTTCTTAGGGATAAAATTTGTTTTAGTAAAGATTGAGTACATATATCATAAACGGATAAAAATACATTTTTTGGCCGCGAGTTTTGATAAGCTCGACACTACTAAAGACGAGTAATATGCAATAGATGGAAACCCATCCAAGTTTTGGTTTTCTTCTAATGTTGATTATCTTTAATAGTTTCGTATGTTTTTACTGCCAGATTGTGGTTTTTGGGTGAAGCCTTATGTGGCGACTTTCTTTATACCAATATTTTGGCCGGCATTGTAGGGGTCATCGTCAAATCGTTAACCCTGAAGTTGACTCCTGCAATGGTGATCGAAATATTCGTACAGAGAAAGTCGCCACACACGGTTAAGCCTAAAAGCCACAGTACCTTGATTACCTTCACGATCACGCTTACAATGTGCTATTGTCGTTTTAATTATTTCGATTATTCCGATCGAATTTCTTGGTGGAATTCCATAATATCAGATATAAATAAAATATTTTGTATAATTTATTCCACATATTTATTTTTGACAACCCGGTCGGATGGCCATTTTCAAGCCAATAAGTTAAATGTTTGTTGGCTCTATATAAAGCAGAGTGAGTGAAAAGGTGTCGTTTGTTGTCTATATGTGCCCGTGATTATGAAAGTGGTGTAAGTCATGTTTTATTCGTTCTGAGATATTTAATGGTTTGTGTTTTGATGTTGGTTGAAAAGCAATGAAAGTGACAACTTCGTGTTGCATAAGATGCCGTATTTAGATTTTTCAAATTAATGTTGGATTATGATTATATTAATTAATGTTGGATTATGATTATATTAATTAATGTTGGATTATGATTATATTAATTCCCAACATTGGGAACTGAAATAAATGAATAACGTGTTTTTTACAATTTCTTGACTTACGCCTTTTTCATAATTATGGGCACATAAATTGTCGCTTGTTATAAATTATTATCTATATAGTATGTAACTCCGCACTAATAGAAAAATTGATAGTCAGGCAATATACGTATATGTATATAATATTATGTAAATATATTTACAAGTACACATAGGTGACCTCCAATTACTTTTCCCGGTTTCGTCATCAATGGCGGCCAGCAAATTTGATAGGTATTTGGGTCATAAATTATGACAATGCCTATCAGCGAACATGCACGTACTGGCATTCCTGTGATTACTTTAAATGTTGCAACAGGTACCTCTCAATACAATAAATATCATGGTCGACTTAATATCTGAGGTATCTTTTATCTCAATAACGAATATTGTCGATTTTTTTACAAATATTTTGAAACATACAAATTTTAATTTTCCGACTGTCATTTAAACAATTGCTAAATCTATCGTCACGTGTTCAAATAAAATTAAATATGACCCTCACTGAAAAGGTTTGAGATCTTTGAAGTATGGTCGAAAGTAAAAACAACACGCATGCTGTGTGATCGGCCACTGACGTTTGAAAAAACATCACAAGCTGTGTACAGTCGGCCACTAAGCGTTGGCGGAACGATCACACACATGTCGTGTGACCGGTCTTTAACGTTCGTACTTGTCATTACACACATTGTGTAATCGGACTGGATAGTGTTAAATATTGTAACTTTAATTTAAGCCCGGATTCTAGTAATTATGATTTATTTAGTAAAACAGTCAAGGATCATGCTGAAATATCTTGAGTAAAGTGTAACATTAGTTGCGAATTCTTTGCTACACATGGTCGACAATGTTTATATACAATGAGTATACCGGCGGTCATAGCTCAATGGTCAAAGCGTGTGCTTTGCAAGCCAAAGCTCGTAGGTTCAATCCCCGACGGAGATTAAAAAAAATAAAATAATAATCGATTTATGAGCTCTAAAATACCCCCCGGTTGGTGTGAATTTGATCCATGACCAGTAAAATGCCAATTAAAATTGGTGGTAGACGAAAGTCGTCCCGTGAAGACCACCCATTCATAGTAAATTCCTGTAATAATAATAAAGGATGATGCGTGAATCTCGGGCTGTAGTCTATGACGTGACGGATCAACACTACACATGCAGCGTTTAGCCATATACACCACGGTAAGCGTCATAGAATTCCACAGATGAGACTTCAGAATTACTATCACCATCTATCGGTATTCTCCTGTAGGTGTTTACATAAAAATAAAAACCAAACACTTCTTTCGCCGTGTGTTGGCTCAGTAGTTGTTAGCACTTGTATTTAGCCGTGTAGAATGTGTCATCTCTACAAATTCAGAAGGTCCGTCGTTCCCGCTTATACGTTGTATCATATGTGACTAAATTATATTCCTTGAGGCCGTGTGTGTCGCATGTGTGATGGCGTTATAGCAGGGCTATTAACGCGCCTCAGATAATTGATAAAAATTAAATTTATTGTTTTGACCTATCCTTACAAGGTGACAGAGCACGTAACACGGCTAAGTCACACATGCGGCAAAGCGACACACGACAAACATTTAAATAATCCTATTTTCAACGAGCGAAGGGATGTATTTTTGTGTGAACATGTAAAATAAATACTTTCTCATGTACCGAAAAAAACATATGCTCATTATTGGCTCCAAAAAAAATGATGAGCTAAAAAATAACGGCCGATAATGATTTAATGATCAATTATCATCTCAGAGAGGCGAGCCCGATGTATCGGTCACATCATGTGCCACGGCGGTCTTCTTCACGACATTGTGGAAGGGGTGGTTGAGGGAAGAAACTGTAGAGGGTTCCCTAAACGGAGAATTTGCAGCAAGTGTTCGAGGACATGAGTTGTAGCTCTTATACTGAGCTGAAGAGGATTGTAGAGGATCGAGAGGAGTGGATATCGAGGTGCAAGATTTTGTTGCTGCAAACCAATCCACCGGATTGATACTACGAAGAAGAATGATTAAAAAGCAAAAGCTCTATTTTGGTTGCAAATGTTTGAGGAACATAAAACAACGCTGCTTTTACTTCATGTCATTTTACTTGTAACATGTTTACGGCCCTGAAAATGAGAGACTCCAACTATAGCAACAAATCGCACCAGAGGATTTCATTACCCCAAAGGAAGGCCTCTCAACTGGCAAGAGCCTTGACTGGCCGACCTGGAAATCCCTAAACAGATTAAGAACCGGAGTTGGTAGAACAAAGGACAACCTCGAGCGGTGGGGAATGCTTCGGCAGGGAGAGACACTATTGTGCGACTGTGGAGACCTGCAGACCGCCTCACACCTACGATGCTGCTCCATGTGCCCAACAAGTTGCACATCTCAGGACCTAATCCTGGGCAACACACGAGCTATCGATGTTGCCAGATATTGGGAAAAAATAATTTGACGTCGCTGACACGAAGAAGAAGAAGAAGAAGACTTGTAACAGATATAAAAAAAACCTCTTGTTCAACCTAAAAGCTCTTTTTGTAAATAAATTAAATGGTAGTAATTTTTAATTTATTTTAATTTAAAAAATAATAAATTAAAAATATTTAGTTTTGATTCACATTTATTTTAAATGATTACATGTTTCGGCCTCCCTCGAGACCATCTTCAATAATTTTAATTATATGGAATGTTAAAACAGGTTTGATTAGATTAGCTTAGGTTGACTTGCGTTTTTATAAATATTTAAAATATGTTTAGTAGTCATCATTACCATGTCCGCTTCTCTAATTGGAGCGTATGGCACTCCCGAACTGCCGCCACAGAGCTCTATCATCTGCTATAGTCTTCGCCTGATATCATGTCAGCTCCGCCGAGTATTATGTTATGTGCAGTTTCCGAAGGCTTTCCAAGGGCCCGGCGGCTTGAAGAAAAACACTCTAGTCTATGCTCTCCTGCGGCATTCTAAGTACGTGCCCCAACCATGTCCATCTCTGCATCTCAACCGACTGTAGTATGGAATAATTATTGATATAACGTATCAAATATTTTATCATAAATTGTGACTATATATATATTATTTATTCTGACAGAAAAAAATGTATCAAAAAATACTTCCTTCTTTGGCTTACGATAACATGACCACTGCTTTTTTTGCCACCTATTTTGGTCTCTAAAATCTTGAAACGTTAAATGCAAATGTCACTTTTTGCTCTGACAACCCTAGTACAACCTTTTTTTTATGTAAACACATACAGGAAAATACCGACAGATGGTGATAGTAATTCTAAAGTCTCATATGTGGAATTCTATGACGCTTACCATGGTGTATATGGCTAAACGCTGCATCTGGAGTGTTGATCCGCCAACGTCATAGACTACAGCCCAAGATTCACGCATCATCCTTTATTATTACAGGAATTCACTATGAATGGGTGGTCTTCGCGGAACGACTTTCGTCTACCACCAATTTTAATTAATAGGCTGTGACTGACATTTTACGGGTGATGGATCAAAAATCACACCAACCGGTTTAGAGCTCAGAAATCGATTAATTTTTTTTTTATCCCCATCGGGGACCGAACCCACGACCTTTGGCTTGCAAAGCAAATGCTTTGACTATTGAGCTATGACCGCCTTATAATGACTAAGCATCGCGGCTCCGATTAGTACGAAACATTCTCGACTCTCTTCATCAATGCTCTCTTTGAAATTGAATGTGTTACTCTTTGTTTGAATGCCGAGATTCGCATCCATATAAAAGAATGGGGATACAACGTACGCTGTGTGCGAGTGCAGCTGCTATTCGAAGATATTGCGTATGAAGGCGTTGAAAGAGACTTCAAGGCTCTCTAGTACTACTCTCTAGCGTACTGCCACTTGTGACAAGTAAGCCAAGACGTACGAATATACTAACGCCGCATGTATAATATTGGCCTATTCAAAATTCCTGGTTAAGTTTACGAGATGGTGGGTCACGTGGGATCAACAATTATTACATCAACTGTGACGTGACGTGCCGTGCATTACCATAACACTGGCTCTGCTTCAGTCGAGCTTGCCGTCCGGTTGCTCGAGCACGTCTGCTGCACCGCACGCCAGTCTGCTATATTCCACGTTAATCGGTCTACCATATACCACAGTGTCTGTCTTCTATTCACCTCGTTTGTCTACCTGATGCAGCAAATCTCCGTGATGTTTTTCGAGTGACAGTCTCGCAGATATCGCCGAAATATGGATGAAGACATTGAGTGAGTTGAGTGACAATTATTGACACGAAATTTGCACTGGCGGAATTACGTTATTTATTATGTTATGATGAAGAAACACCATTATTTCAAATTTTAAAGTAAATCATTTATAAATTACAATTCAATATTTGAATGTTTTTTATTTATAAAAGAATGTAATTAGAAATGCAAATATTATAATTATGTAGTTTCACTAAAAATTGATAACGTGTTAACATACTTATTTGTATATTCGGCATAAATTTTGTATAATTTTTAATAGCATTTAGGCGATTTTTGCAATTGACTCTTTGTAAGAATGTGTATAATGAGATTGATTCACAGTGTTTTAAAACTATTTTTTATAATCGATTATTTCTGCTTTTTATCAATTTAGATAATTATTTAATTTTGCCATTTTGTTATAAGTTATGCAAGAGAATTTTTAATCTTTATTTCGATGACAATAATCTCCCATTATTCCGAAACCGTAAAACATTATAAATACATATAAATTAGCAAAGTAGCAATTGTACTATTAACAAACTTGCATACCGGAACCAAATACTCTCATGGAGCACAGATTGTTTCTTTAGCCTTGTATTTTTATATATTTGACGTCATCAGTGACTATAACACACACAGCTGTATGTTATAGTCACACAACTGTGTGTTATAGTCAAT
Organism: Glossosoma conforme; assembly: GCA_022606575.1. Classification (NCBI taxonomy): domain Eukaryota; kingdom Metazoa; phylum Arthropoda; class Insecta; order Trichoptera; family Glossosomatidae; genus Glossosoma; species Glossosoma conforme. The sequence goes on from JAGTXR010000406.1 coordinate 275,989, forward strand.
AAATAAATAGTAATACAATTCTGTCATAAAAAGCTATGTATATTTTTACCATGACATAACAGCATTTTCGAACTCTCGAAATTAATCCCACCTGCGCAGCCAAAACACCTTCATGTATTCTTGTTAAATAGCAATACATACTTGTATATATTCGTACGTTAGATGACTTCCGGCCATTTTTGTTTCAAAATGTCTTTCTAGCCCAGGAAGCTTTACTTTTCTAGCAACTGTGTTCTGTAAAAAGTACAATCTAAATCAAAGTACATCTAATGGGTTGATGCAAAAGTTATGACCTTTTTTTACATATACATTTTTTTTTTTTAGATTTGTATTATTTATTAAGTCAATTATATAATTTCCATCAGTTCTTATAACCTTCTCCCATCTTTCTATCAACTTATTAATACAATTAGTGTAAAATTCCGTGGATTTTGATGCGAAAAATGTAGTAAGGGATGTTTTTACCTGCTCTATTGTATCAAAAAAAATATCATTTAATTTTTTAAAAATCGGAAGGAGCAAGATCTGGAGAATACGGTGGGTGCTTGATAACATCCTAATTCAACTCATTTAGCTTGTGTTGGGTCATCATAGCCACATGTGGTCGCGCGTTGTCGTGAAGTTGATAGAAAGATGGGAGAAGGTTATAAGAACTGATTGATGGAAATTATATAATTGTTTAAATAAATAATGCTAATGTAAAAAAAATGTTTAATTGTAAATGTAAAAAACGGTCATAACTTTTGCATCAACCTGAACATATTGCAAAAATGCGACGCGTGCAGTGTGTCAGGGCATCTCCACAACCGTAATTGAACATTATAATTTCATGTCACCATACATGACCAAAAACCATTGTTGCTAATTCACTCGTTCATAAAATATATACAAAAATAGCACAACACAAGTAGGTCGGTCGTTTTAACCCGTAATGACACCTGTGTGTGAAGTTTGGTAGCTCGATGCTTACAGGTGAATTGCAGGTGTTTTGGAGGCACTGATACCAATTTACAAAAACGCCAACTTCCTATTACGTACAGTGTTCTTGAATTAAGTTGCATTTTTTTTTGTTATATTTTAACGCTCTCTAGCGCCTAAACAGATTATTTTAAAACAAAACTTACTACGCTTAAATCGTAGCAACATTATTTTGATCAATTTTGTCTAAGCATACAAATTTGCGTTTTTGTGATCAAGTTAAAAATGCTTCAAATGCATTTCTTTTATTCTTACAAAAAACAAATGTGTGCATAATTAGAGTAAAATATTTGATTACGATTAATTTTGGACAATTATTTATTTATTTCCTTCAATAAAATTAAAAATATTTTTACATCTTAATTCATTATTGAAGTATTAACATAAAAGTGTGACCCTGTAAATTTATTGACACTTAGTGTCAATGACCTCACACCCAGAACAAGCGTTAGGAGACTCAATGCAAACAGTTGACTTGTAACAACAAAAACCCTGTTATAAGTAAATCATGGATGACCCACAAATAACATGGCATTATTGTCACAACATCAAACTTCCAAAATTTCGCCTTCGTCAACACTAGCACTGAACCTGAAGCAATATAACACTAAATATGTCAATATCTTCACTCAAGTTGGTTTCAACCACTGTTCATTGCGATTCTTTCGTCTTACGCGTATCCAGGGTTGAACGATGGTCTTTATAGGCCACACTTCAGGCTCCATGAGAGACTCTTACTTAAAAGACTTAATACCTTATAAGGTTTGTTTTCGGATAAACGATTTATACTAACTAGCTAGATAACGTTGATTAAAGACTGATACAGGAGAACACCGACAGATGGTGATAGTATGACGCTTACCATGGTACACATGGCTAAGCGCTGCATGTGGAGTGTTGATCCGCCAACGTCATAGACTATAGACCGAGATTCACGCATCATCCTTATTATTACTGGAATATACTATGAATTGGTGGTCTTCACGGGACGACTTTCGTCTACCGCCAATTTTAATAATTAATAGGCTATGACTGGCATTTTACGAGTGGGGGATCAAATTCACATCAGCCGGGGGTATTTTAGAGCTCAAAAATCTCTTTTTTTAATCTCCGTCTGGGATCGAACCTACGACTTTTGGCTTGCAAAGCGAACGCTTTGACTTATTGAGCTATAACCGCCGGCAATATTTATATTTATAATTGTTTCATAACAATATTTTTTCATATCGTTTAGCTCATGACTAAGCATCGTAGCATAAATGAAATCGTTGTTATATTTTAATATAATTAAGAAAACTTACAGTTACTTGCATCACTAATATTCGTATGATCTGGAATCTAATTACTTTTTACTTATAAACGTCAACAAATACGATCTTTATTGACGGTCCATGATGATCGTGACACGATGAATTAGACTATCTTGACTTGGCGTCATTTTCTTTGTAACTTAATGTTGAAACTGTCAGTTTCCAAAGCCCTTCCTTAATGCCACCGGTAAGCTATGGAATGCTCTTCCAGCGTCTGTGCTTCTTCCTTCCTACAATCTGGATCTCTTCAAGAAACAGATAAATATACACTTGCAATCTCCCCAACCCACACACAAACACGAACACAACACACGTTTCCCGAATGCAGCGTCCAGTCTCCCTGGCTGAGCGTCATAGAGTGCACTGGTCTTGACAAGAGTGTGCTCTCCTGCATGCGTTTACATAAAAATATATAATCTAAACAAATCTGGCAGAAAATTTTAAACAGAATAATATTTTGATTGAAGACGTACAATTATTGCATTTTCTTTTTTTAATGAATCGTATTTCTGCATCTTATAATTTATGATTTTGGCGTAATTTGGTGGAGCTTAGCGCGGCTTGGCTGAGGGCCATCAGCTGTAGTGGCTCTTGCAATTCTGCTCGAGGTTGCAACTGCTACTAATGTTTGTAGTAGATTTTCATTAGCTTTGTAGCTGCTTCTCGCTTTATATTTTTCTTGGCGGTAAGTAAGCCACAACTTGAACTATTTGATGATGCCGGCACGAAGAAGAAGAATGGTTTTCCAAGGCTCATAACTTTGAAACATTGTATTACCTGGCATTTTCGCTCTTAGACGTTTCAGAGCTTAATTTTTTATTTTTGAACACATTTTTCGTCCGTTATATCCGAAGTTTATTAAATAAAGGCCCGTTATATCGAGGTATTACTGTATGGTTTCATACGACGCATCATTGTTGTCTGTGAATAGAGCGGTTACTCTTCTTAAAAATTGTCTTCTCTGATTTCTGTGTCCAATTATTCTTCAAATTTATGATCTATGTCAGGCAGACTATTGTCCTACAAGTACTTTAACCCTTTACGTGCGGAATAAGATTTCATGAAAAGTCACGAAATGAGTCAATTAGTCAATGAAAAATAAAGTTGAATATTTAACCTCTCCTCCCCGGTGATGTCTATCGACTACACATTGCTTGTAATAACTTAAATATCTCTGTAAATATAATACACACAGGGTTCAGATTTTAGGTATTCCTCCTTAATACATTTACGTATTGAAAAAAAAATATATTTATAATAATAGGCACTCATCGGGAGCAGGAAATATTTTTCTAAAATCCGGAATAAATTCACCACTACAATCAAGACGCGTCAACTGTCATGAATTCACTCCACCTGTCGGAAGCGTGTGCAAAAATAAAATTAAAAAATACCCAGATGCGTCGGCATCTATACTCCTCACTCTCGCTGACGTACTTATATGAGTGAGCGAGACGGAAACCTCAGTTGGTCGGCTAGTTCGAAATGATATCGATGCGCGTCGGCTCATCGATATGTCGACAGGCTAAGTAGTGTTAGTAGCTCTCGGAAGTTCACGCGCCAAGGTGCGTCTGGCCGTTTGAGGTCTTCGTCTGATGTTTTTCATGTTTTTAGCTATTAAATGTCAATTATTACTGCTTATTGACATCAACTATTATAAAATTAAGCGATATCTTTGAATATTTTCATTTTTTCGAATTTCTACTCATTTTATTCACTTTAAATCAGAATGTGTAACGAGTACACACCATCGGAACGCGCGGAAGTTTTTAACATAGTAAGGCGAGGGTTAAGGATGATTTTTTTATGTGTTTTGATAATGTCAGTGCTGCATTTATATTCACCTTTAGAACTAAATTAAATAAATCCATTAATTATTATTTAAAAAAAGAGCAAATTTGAATGTGTAGAATGACCCACAACTCAATACATATAGTAAAAAAAAATTGACGAAGGAATGTCGGAATACGAAACAAAATTATATTCAATATAGTATTCGAATAAATCCGCATCTCCCACTGAAGCGACGTGTTTTTTTCAGGGCGTGGGATAAATCCGCGCCTCGCACTTAAGAGCAGTGCGGATATATACGCACCTCGTACGTAAAGAGGTAATGATGACATGATAGTACTGCCGTAGTAGCAAAGCCGATATAAGTACATATTGTTGTGTTATAGAATACACCGGAGAGTTTGAGTCCCGCTATGAATTATGTAGCGTTTAAAGAAAATTTTGTACCGAATTTCAAGTGTTAATTAATGCACCATTTAAATTGATTCGGATTTTATAAAAGAAGAAACATAAGCGTTGGGAGATATTTGTATTGTCTGCGGCGTCAAAAGAGCTGAAGAAATTTGTCGTTCTAGATTGACATACTATTTAAACCGTTTTTCGAAGTATAAATAGGGAAATTTTTCAATGCTAATGCACTGTTTTTTTTTCGTATATATATATATAAAGTGTCTACAGTCCAACTAGAATAATAAAAAATGAAAATAAATCATGATGGGGATCTACTGTATTTTCGACCTTCAATGTTGCCAGTTATCACAAGTACCTTCATGTTACAATATTATCCTGTATTTGCACTATATTGCACACAATACAACTGCTAAGCATGTCGAAGACATCCCATTACAATTTTCTCCCGAATATTCAATTTCTCAATAATGGATGCGTTCGTGATCTTTTTCCCAGCATCACATCTTGAATGCATGTAATACATAACACAGGCATAATCATATGAGAGGAGTTTCGGAAACCCTCCCAATAAATGACAGAGTCTCCCAGGCGATAACATAGAACACGTAAATAACTTCTAAGGTTTTCACGGCCAGATTTGATATTGTGGCTTTTGGGTTTAGCCGTGTGTGGTGAATTTCTTCTACCCAATATTTCGACCGCCATTGCAGGTGTCTTCTTCAGGGTTGATTTAGCTGTCTTTCTTCTTTCTTCAGGGTTGATGACTTTGTTGAATATAACGCGTCTCTTGTTCTCGTTGATGATCCAACAGAGAAGGTCTCCACTGTCCAACAGCAGTGACTTTCTAGCGCATCATTAATTTATCCCTGCCGAAGCTGCCAGAGTCTCTCAATATCGTGTAAACAACGACTGCAACGTGCTGCTCAGCAGTAGGTCTCGATGTGCAGCTAGTCATGGGGCAGAGTCGGTCTGCACGTCTACACTGTCACACAGAAGGACTCCCCACCGGTCGATGGAATGATATAACTGATGTGTTTGTTCTGTTTTAGATCCGAGCGGTCCAAGGTCCGGGTGTCCTTCTTCCAGAGCGTGCGCGCTCAGTGCGTCCTGCCAGAGCCGCTAGAGGCGCCTCCAGACCTGCTGGCCATGGCCGCCTCGCCGGAGCGCGCAGTGACCTACAACAGGCAAGCCAGGTACAGGCACAAATACCCACTACCCGACTACAACTACCCGATCGAATATCGAGTATTTCATTAAAAAATATATAATTTTAAATTAAAGTTCTTCTTCGTAGTATCAATCCGGCGGATCGGTTTGCAGCAACAGAATCTTGCATCTCGATCTCCATTCCTCTCGGTCCTCCGCAACCCCCTTCAGCTCAGCATAAGAGCTACAATTCATGTACTCAAACACTTGCTGCAAATAATCCCGTCTAGGGCGCCCTCTACAGTTTCTACCCCCAACCATCCCCTACACAATGTCGTGAAGAAGACCATCGTGGCGCATGATGTGACCGATCCATCTGAGATGGTTCTTATTAGGTCCCTATCTTCCTTGATTATCCTGAGAACCTCATTGTTCGTGACGTGTTCTCTCCAGGAAATTCCAAGAATTCTTCTGTATGTCCACATCTCAAAGGCCTCTAGTATTTTTTTATCGCTTTCAGATAAGCACCATGTCTTACAGCCGTACATCAAGATGCTCCAAACATATGTTTTGGCAAGTTGCTTGCGGAGCCTTAAATTAAAGTTATTGTACACGAATTCTTCTTCAGGTACAGGTCCGATACCGTCACCACAAATTTCCGCCACTCAGTTCTGTCAACTACCTCTGTCCGTTTCTCGTCCTAGGACATATCTGCACAACTTAAGAACATGTATGATTCCCGCCAACCTCCAGAGCAGAAGTCCGAGTGGATAACCGTGTGTAACCGAGGCATATTTTTGGATGATTTGTTAAGGAAATCGGATCATTAGCTCATCGTCCACGAGGTCTGGACTGTTTTGTTCTAAGGGGCGGCTCAACCCAATAACACGAATAACGATTATATTACACATTCTGTCTATAGAACATTAAATCAAATTTAAAGCATTTGGCATACCAGTTTTAAATTATTTTGAAAATGTCGCAAGTTTTGGCTACCTGCATTTAGGATGTCTAATTGTTTTGAAAAATATATCTTCTGTGAAAGATACGCTTGTTAAGTCGATGGAGCTGCATTGGTTCGGTGGCAATGTAGAAAAATAATAAATAAAAATCTAAAATTTAAAAAAAAAAGGTACTCAACCAAAATATTACTCGAATTTCGAGTATTTGAAAATGGTTCGAGTACTCGAGTATTCTCGAGCTGGATGCCCTAGGTCGCGCGCATGCGCCCCCAGCAACAATCGATCGCCCCACACCGACCCAGGGGTGCCGATTGTCGGAATCGTACCACCAATGTCGACAAATTTGCGAATAGACAAAATGCGACACTTGCCATGTCACGGAAACAAATTTTGTCTTAAATGTCGATCGCCAATTTGACGAATAGACAAAATGTTGAAAGAATTTCGAATGTTAGAATGTCGTCAAATCGTGAACAATGATCATAAATATATATTTAGAATATGGGCGATACGGGCTTCCGTGGTGGGCGGTGGCCGTTGTTGAAATATAGCGAGGTTGGTGGGATGTAGGGAAATTTTATCATGAAAAATAGGCAAAAGCGGGCGCTAGGCATAAAAAGGTTGACGACCCCTGCTCTATGGAGTGGCAAAAAGGAAGATTAATATTTGCTCAAATTTATATATGGCTTACTCTGTAGATGTCAAATGAAATTATCAAAAAAAAGCCACAACGACTGGCGGGTATAGCTCAATGGTCAAAGCGTTTGCTTTGCAAGTCAAACGTCGTGGGTTCGATCCCGTTTAATCGATTTCTGAGCTCAAAAATACCCCGGTTGGTGTGAATTTCATCCCTCACCCGTAAAATGCCAGTCATAGCCTATTAATTTAAATTGGTGGTGGACGCAAGTCGTCTCGTGAAGACCACCCATTCATAATAAATTCCTGTAATAATAAGGACGATGCGTGAATCTCGGGCTGTAGTCTTTGACGTTGGCGGATCAACACTCCACATCCAGCACTTATGCCATATGCACTATGGTAAGCGTCATAGAATTCACAGATGAGACTTGACAGAATTACTATCACCATCTGTCGGTATTCTCCTGTATGTGTTGTCACCCTTGTTTGTATTTAAAGGTCACCTAAGACAAAGAACTTGAAGTAAACTCTTCATCAATAAAGCTATGACCGAGTTTTACAGGAAGCGGATTTAGGCTAATTCACTATTGAGTCATATTCTAAAATGAAATTGATATACTTTTACCAAATTGTATTTCACTATTTCATGTAACGAATATGTCAACTTATATAAGTGCATTATTTACTTATACTCCTTATATACGTAACATATATAGGTAGAATATGTATACTGTGAGGGAGGATGATAACGTCGCAACATGCGTCTTTTAGTACATAAAATGCAATAATGCAGTGCCGGTTTTAGGGGGGGCGCAGTGAGTCGGTGCCCCAGGGCGTCATATAATCTAGGGGCGCCAAAGGCAACTAATCTCGATTAGATGTTTTTAAAATATACACAATATATTGGGCGCCAGAAAAAAAATGCCCTAGGGCGCTGCAGAATCAAAAGTCGGTACTGCAATAATGATTCAATTCAGTTTATAATAAACGTAAATATAGTATTAAGAGTCTTATATTTTTACAAATGAAAGATATTTGCTTGTAAGTTTCTCGCTTTCTAACGCTTTCCTAATTATTACTTTTATCTTAGGCCAATTTTGTGAAGATTTCGATATTTAGCTTTTGGAAGTTTTGTTTTTACATTCAGAAGTTCCCCACCGGTTGGAAGCCGCTGGATATAGCAAAAGTGAATGTCAAGTAAATTGCTCCGGGATTGCCAATAAAAGAAATGAGAAACGCTGATGCTTTTGTGTAATAGTAAAATCTAAATATATATATATAGATATAAATCATAAATTTGCAATCTGCAAAAAGAAATTTAAAAATGGAACAATGCTTTTCAATCTATTATTTTTTTATTCTATTAATATTTAGCATGTACTCGTTCTTTTCTTGTCTATGAAAGCTGACTAAGGAGTCAATAATCACTTTGAGAGGTCAGCTAGATAGAACGTATAGATTGACAACTTACTAAAGAACAGATTACAAACTAATGCTAAAAAACAATTGATATAACATTTCAAAGAAACGCAACCATTAATTAAAAATACGAGTTAAAAATAGACACACTTTTTTTACCGGGATTCGCACTCTAGACCCCTTGCAAGGGGAGGACTCTACAGAGTCATAGTGTGTTGTGGTGTCACGACCTATCGTTCCCAAATAATTCGTTCATCGACTCATCGGTAACGACGTGGGGCCCACTGGATGTCTGGTGCACGGTACAACTGGTGAATTAACTGTCTCGCTAACCTAACCTAACGATTTGTCCAGTGATCGTAGAGTCCAGAGATTCATAGATCTCGTTAATGAAATAACTTGGGTTTGGTTAGCGAGACATCCGGTGCACCAGTTTTCCCGAGCGCCAAATGCACCAGACGTACAGTGCGCCCCACGTATTTACCGATGAGTCGTCGAACGAATTGTCCGGGATACCTGAACGTAAAAATAGTCACGTTAGAAATTGTATTTTATTTATATGTGAAATTTGATATAAATACAAGTAAACATAACGCTCGATTATTTATGTACGAGTGAGTATGTAGAGAAAGTGTGAATAGTTTCGTACTTGCGCGAATAAATATTTAACCAATTCAAAATACAATTTTCACTCGCCATTTTATTTATTATTAAATGTGTGAATTGTCACGTGACTCCGCTGCACGTATTACGTGTGTCGGCTTAAATTTAAAAGTAAAATTTCGCGTGTCTTTAAATAATGTAAATCAACAAATAGCTTTACGTGCGTTTTGTGTCCAAAGGAAACCAGGTCAGTTCTCCTTATCGATTCAAAAATTATCGTTTTAGTTTTAGAATGTTTGCATGGATTTCTTTAAATGGCTGCACTTTAAACAGAGATGTTAAAACTCTTACACTAAACCGTGTTATATCCGTTCCATGTCACTAAAAATTGTAGCTAATCGGATCATAATTGATTTTGTCTCACCTGAAAACAGTAATATGGTACCTGACATCCTCCGTGGGAATGGATAAGGAAATGGTAAGGTTCGCAAATGTATTCTACAAAAAGCAGACATCAGTTAGGAGTCATTACTTGCGTCTGCACTCTTGCAGACGGACGCGCAGAAGCGCTCAAAAGCAGCGTAATTTCGTTTGTTAGCAACGAAGTCCTGGTATCTGACCGGACCTGATGCCGGCCGGACCACTTCAAAGAGCGCAATCCTCACAGACAGTGCAGCGGACAGTTCCACAGAACGTGAGGTGCGTCCTGCGGAGAGCTGCCGTCACATGGCCACTCTGCCTGGGATTTGGGATTCAACTGTTTCGTCATCCGTAGTATTCGATGCATGTTTTGGGTGTTTTCTCAATCGGAATATTTAAGGACATCTTATGATTCGACCTACGCTCCCGAGGCTTGGACCATTTTGTTTTAAGAGGCAGTCTAACAAAACCAAAAACACACGATAATCAACTTGTCCATTTAACCCATACAAGTTTTTGTCCGATTATTATGTTTATTAACTTCGGCGATCTAACGAAAACTGCGCTTGTAACTTGTTATTGTCGCTTGTCTTTGATTTTACTTTTTTTTTTTAATTTAATAGAGATTTAAAGAATTCCGTTGCCAGCCCTAGTAGTCACTTCATTTAGTCACCGCTTTATTCCGCCTCATCAAGCTGAGCACCCTCACAGGGGCTTAATAACTCATTGTGTTAACTTGTATGCCCACTTTTAGTGTTGCCCTCTTAAACTCTGTTACTCATCTAAGGAGAGAGTGCTGTGTTAACCTTGGTATTTTCACATGATAATACAATAAAGTCGGTTGTATGTAAGTCCTCTGGATCTTATCGTCTCAGTTAGAGATTATTTTATCTAATATAAAATAAAAATCTTTTAAAATACATACCGAGTATATTCAGAAGAAAGTCCAAATAAACGGCTTTATTTGTTGTTCACTTCGATGGATAAACTCATAAACTATCCAAGGAAGTTCTTATTTGATGCAAAGTTATAAAAGCCGAATGAAATGGAAAAAATGTTTAAATGAAATCTCGAAGAAACACTTCCAAGTTGTGCAACACCAGAAAATGACTGCAACCACTTTCAGTTTTCTATTTTCAGGATATTCTCGTATAATGTAAATATCTATCACAGCAATGTAACGCATACTACATAATACATACTACTTTACGAACTTTCTAAAGTAGTCGTTCGTAAATATGTTTCATGTTTTGTTCACTCTACTTAAACATTTACTATATTTCATGACAATCGGCATAGTATACAAAGAAAAACATTTTTGCGTAAAGTATTTTAAAAATAATCTTCGTTTTGAATAAGGAGTGAAAAATTATATAAAACACAAAAACCAAATCTCTTACCGCGGACGGACGACGTCTATAGCGGTCACGAATTTTACACGCATTTTCACTTTTGTAGTGTTCAAAATTGACTGAATTTATTACTCGGTATAAAATCAATTGAATTCCATTCGACTGATATGTTTGTTAATTGGAAAATGTATAACAATCCGTATAAATAGTTTAAAAATCGATTTACAAATCCACCAAAAAGTCGCCGCGGTCAAATCCATTACCTCGAAATGTAGGACTACGAAACTGGACATATAAAATATATGTGTACTAAAACGACGATACTCGTACATATATATATATATATATAGTGTAGTAGATAGCTACTCGTTATATACGCAGCTCGATGTTGTATTATATGTTTGTATTCTTCTTTTTGAAGGGCATCGATTACCGCCAACCTCTCCTACACTTACTTTTACATCTGTTTATTAAAGGGCACGTTTATATATACGTAAATAATAACAAAATTTATTACAAAAGCAGATTATGCAGCATATTCGTACATCTAAGCCTCTCAGCTAAAAACGGTATTTTTCTTAAACTTGAAGATACGCATAAATATAAAATAAAAAATAATTTTATTCAGTGATTTATTCAACAGAAAAACAATAGCAAATATTTCAACCACTTTATCATAGATTTGATTTAAAGCTGCGGTTCTCAAACTTAAAAAAAAATACGTGATGGTACTTTTAAAAAAATCCTGGGTCCCCGTTTTTTTTTCATTTCACCATTCAGGTGACTCAAATCGCGACAATTTCGCAATGTTCGATTTAATTTTTGTGATATGATTCAATCTTTTCAAGAAAACCATTTAAAAATCAATAATTTTAAACCTTTTTCGGGCAACTAATATTCACGTATGTCAACTTCACTAACTTCGGAAATCATTATGGTTCAAATTAAATTAAAAATATAAACTAAATACGTTTTTTATTTTTTTAAGAAGTAAAGAAATATTATAAATATTTATTTATTTACCTTGTTTTTACATGAATCACATAAGATAAGTTCTTTATTAGGAGACTGCAGTTTCGACTAACTCGTAGCCTATCTCAATCCTTCACTTGTTAAGAGATAACCAGGATAAAGGATTGAGAAAGACTACGAACTAGTCGAAACTGCAGTCTTCTAATAGAGAACTTATCTTATGTGATCCTTGTCAAAACAAGGTAAATAAATAAATATTTGTAATTTATAATGGATCTCAAAAGTGAATGCTGAAAACATTGAAAAAGGAAAAAATATGATAAAAAAACACAGTTTTGGTAGATTAATTAATGTTTTTTTTTACTTTTTATTTACTTGTATGCCGACTTTTAGTGTTACTCTCTTAAACTCTGTTACTCATCTAACTAGAGAGTTCTGTATCAACCTTGGTATTTTCACAGGATAATACAATACAGTCGGTTGGATGTAAGTCCTCTGGGTCTTATCATCCCAGTTAGAGATTATTTTATCTAATATGAAATAAAAAAAAATTAAAATACATACCTTAAATTTTGCTGATTTGATCTTATTATATATAAGGTACAAAACTGACATTGATGTTTTTTTGTGCGTTTGTACAACAAAAGCCACCCACGGCACAACACAAAAGCCACTATTCTAGTGCATAAATTCCTATAATAAAGCTTCAATGCTGCATCTGGTTATGATAAATGTAAATAAATTTAGTCCATTATAAGTTCAATAAAATATAAATATAGCCACTTAAAATCTGGATTCACAGTCTTGTAATAAATGAAGCAGAAGTAGCTCCATGAATGTTTATTAACGATGATAAAATCTAATTCTGATAGTTTTGTTAGTGGCTTCTGTTGTTTCTTCACATTGTGTAATCTTTGTTTGCAAGGTTATTTAACATTATTTCAGTTTAAAAATACATTTATTGATTATAAAAGTGAACCAGCTTAATGACAAGATAAACAAGATGTGAAGTACCGAATAATTAGGTCAATCTGCATCATTGGTTGCATTGTTATTGCCGAAACATAAAGGTCGTCCTGACCCACTTTCTGTGTGAAGTTGGGTGTAAACTGCTTCCCATTATATCGGACACGGGATTTAATAATAATTATGTAAATTTCATTGAAATGCACTGTCATTTCTGTACCACTTTTCTTACGATCGAAAGACTAATCCTGAATATTATAAAAAGGGTACACTTTCTTTTATAGCACTACACAGCATACTTATATCTATTTGACATCCATCAGTTTTCGTCTTTAACTTTTTTTTTTTCTAACCCTTTAACGAAAAGAAATATTATTTCATATGAATAATATTTTATAATACAATTTTTGTTGATCCATTATTGGATAATCATAATAAACATCAGGTCTCCTTAAAATGATGACTAGCAAATGCCTAAATATGCTTCAAATGAAACAGTGCATTTTGTGTAAGTTCTAGAGTTGTCCTTCTGAAGGACTATCAGAAACAAAGATTAGTGTTAATTTAGCGGGACTCAACTGACAGAATGATGCAACGTCAATATGTCACGATTTTATGCTACAGTTGACCAGTAACCATATCATGTTATATTGATTCACATTTTATCATTGAAATTAAGAAAATAATAATAATTAAATATTGGGTGTGAAATGTCCATACTTTAATGGTGACTTAGTTACATCCTTCACCTGTCTTATTTAGTATTAACCCATTCCGGTCCACAAAAAAAAATGTTCTGTCAGGTCCACAATAAATTTATAGAATTACAGGGTAAAACAATACATCAGGGGTTTTTTTTTAATGAAACTATATTTAACAATGTTCAATAAATGTGTTTGTCCTATGTCGAATGACATTCGACATAGGACTCACCAGAATAATGTCCATGTCGAATGACATTCGACATAGGACCGGAAAAGAATAAGCCCCCTTTTTAGATAATAAATAACATTTCAAATGAATGAATTAAGAAGAAACAATTTACATAAATATACCTACAATGTACTATACCCTTGGCAATATAGGATGATCCCTGACTATTTAACTAAACAAATTGTATTCACTAGAATTGGGGCTTGTAGAAAAGGAAATACTTAAATAATAAATAATAAATCACTAAAAAATATTAGTTATTCGGAGAAAACATGTGAAACATGAAAAATTGTAATTAATATCAATTATTTAAGTGAATTCTCAGGGATCGTTCTATATTACCTTAGGTATATAAAATCCTAAAGCTTGCCACACGAGAAGACTCCACGAAATTACTTCTACAAACAAATTCATGGAGCTCACGTCTGAACTGGGCTTCTCTCTTGCGGAATATTTCATGATGCTGACATTGTATGTTGATTGCTTACAGTTTAGAGAGCGGTTGGGACAATCCGTTCCGACCAGACGGAGATCTGAGCCGAGAAGCTGATGAGATAGTTTCCCTGATCCGTGTGGGTAAACCCATCACGCCTACTCCTGGCAGTGTTGCACCGGCGCTGCCATTCCTGGACGAGCCCGACAACAAAGCGGTGAGAACTCATCATCAATACTCAAACACAATATATTGATTATCATCAGCCGTTGTCCATCCACTGTTGAAATTATTTCTACAAACATTCGAGGAGCTCATGTCTTAACTGGGCTTCTCTCGCGTAGAATAAATGAACATTCAAGGCAGTGTGATTGAATACTGTGGTCACTCTTGGAAGAACTTAGTCTTTGGACAAACAATCTGTCGTTCCTTTTTAAGTTTATCAGTGAGTTTTGTATTGAATATTTGTGTTTTGATTACAGGAGGCCAGTCCAGTGATACAGTCCCCTCAGAAGCAGTTATTGAGCAGCCCGGTGCACGCGCCGGTAAATGGCACCAATGGCAGTGGTGGCAACGCCGGGGAGCCTGGAGCCGTGGACATACAACGCACTGGTCCCCCCGAACCACTGCAGCCGGAACATGTCCTCATCAAGAAGAAGCCCAAGTGCAAGTGCTGCGTCATCCAATAACTCCACTCTAACGTTACACCATAAGAGGATATTTTTTTATTCCGACGGGATTCCCGATTATATTATTTTTAGGAAATTTCTGAAAATACATATATTATCTCTAAATGTTTCTGAAATAATTTTGTGGGATGATCCGTTGCGCCGGTAATATTTGTATGTCCTGTAAAAATCTTACGTTACGTTTGATGTTCTTAATGATGACAGTTCTCTTGACTTGATATTACCGATGACTTTATACAAATGTAACAGTGGGCAACCAATCAGTCAGCTTATGTTTACATCTGACTAATATATTTATATGTTTTGTAGTTATTCAGTTATTTAATAATGATACATATGATGCATGTCATTCACAATGGGTCGTCCATAGATCATTGAAGTTGATTGTAAACTTGGCGAGGAACTGACTGTAGCTTTAGAATAACTTGTGGAGTCAAGATAACTGTCAGTATGCTAAAATAACAGATTTGTAATTAGGGTTTATTAAAGTCTGGGCTAGATATATTAATTCTACGAAATCAATTCAATTTGCACAGCTGAATCAAATAATAATAAAATATATGTAATTAATAAAATATAAATAATTCATTATCTCTCAAAATAATTTAAAATGGTTTTTCCGAATTCAAAATTGTAATGTCTTTTCATCTAAATCAAAGCCTATAACTTTTAAGAATACGACATGTTTTTCATTTGTAATACAGAATTGTTGATTTGAGTAGCCGCCAATATTGTCTAGCTCTAGTGCTGCTCTGGAATCTGTATACTTCATCACCCATATGCAGGAGCTTGGCTTGTCGGGAGGATTATTGTCACCTTGAGGAATATTGTCTTTTATTATTTAAAATGAAGTTATTCATTGAGACCGGTCATAGTTATTTTCTAGGCAAAGGGAATATATAAAGTTTCTCTGGGGTTTGAATCAATTACTTATGGATCAGTATAACTTTGAAAAATTGACATTCCAAGTAAGCATTATACCTCCCATATGTTTATTTTTATGATATTAAAGTGTTCCATGGCTGCTATTTCTGTTCCTCTATATAAATGTATAATTGTATGAGCTATTATTTAATACTTATAAAAGATTAGCCAAAATATTTTTATTAAATGATGTCCAACATTGTGAGAGCTTTTTAGATTATTTAACTCATTTGACAACCTAGTCCAACACTAAGGATACTCTGCTCCATTGACAGCTATCAGTTACTATTATTTACAGTGCTATTCCACCGGACGCTTCTGCACACTACTGCTTTAATGTATGCTGCACACTCACTATGTACGTATCTGTGTGCAACTAGTGCATTGCTCGTGAAGAGACGGGATGAGGTTTTGGGTTATTTGCTTGATAACAATATCAGTGTGGAGGCACAGAGGCAGAGGGCAGCTACCATTGATCTATACCATTGTTACCGTATCATAGAAGCAACTAAAGTTATCGTACAATTAAGA
The DNA here is from genome assembly GCA_022606575.1 of Glossosoma conforme. Taxonomy (NCBI): domain Eukaryota; kingdom Metazoa; phylum Arthropoda; class Insecta; order Trichoptera; family Glossosomatidae; genus Glossosoma; species Glossosoma conforme. The sequence goes on from JAGTXR010000406.1 coordinate 292,468, forward strand.
TAAATGTGTAAGCTTTCTTGTTTTTTATATAACATCATAAATTAAATGCGAATGAATGATAAATTTGTGTTATTAATGCGCGCATGGGTGATAATATATATATATTTTATAATCTTTTCTTATAAGTAGTTTATTTTATAAATGTGAGTGTAAACCATTACAAGCAAACTCATCTATCCGGGAGCTCACAGCTTCAATAGCATTTTGATAAATATACTTATTTTTACTAACAAAAACTCAAAAATGTTTAAAACTGCAGGCGCTGAGCCAAACTAATGGAATCAATTTGTTTGTATGAAAAAGTAGACAGTTTAAATTCTAAATTTTCCATTGAAACTGACATGAATAAAGTTTATTATAAAACAAGTTATGGTTTCACTAAAACGTCCCTCAACACATAAGTATGGAAAAGAAAAACATCACTTTCCCATAATCAACACATTGCACCAAAACATGTGAATCTGTCTTATGCTGATGACTGAATCCAATCTTATTGAATATTTTATTATTATCAATAGAGCTGTGACATGCATTAGTCTGTAATTATGTTCTATTACTTGCACACACTTTTTTGTGAATGAGTCTGATCCATCACGCGAGATTAATTGCTCCGCCAGGAGAGCTGAGTGGGCGCGAGTGCTACTGTGTTAATTTTACCACTGCGTCGTTGCCTTGCTCTGCTGTTTTCAATATAAAATATTTACAATGTAACTGTTGATTGGTTTACATTTAATGCGACAGTGCATATATTTGCGCTTAACTTAACATACTGCTTTACCATAGAATTGGATGATTAGCCCGATGCTCCTGAAGCCTGGCCCATTTAATCCTTAAAGGCGGTTCAACCCAAAATAACAACATAGAAAGGACTGTTATATGAAAAATCTACGCAAATAACTAGACAAAAATCTCTGATTCAAATCAAAAAGAGCATACGTTATAGATGGGTTGACTGTAGTACTAAAAAACGATTCAGTCATTTAGTATTCAATAATTACAATGGTGATTAAAACTGTCACAGTTGCACAAACTAAAGAAAATATGTTTTAGATTTATTTGGAGATATTGAAAAACATATTCAACAAATTCACCGATTTCAGCCTGAGTCCCCTTTTTATATATTCTATAGTCACTTATTATTTTATTTATTAGTTACTGCTCACTGCATTGAATAATGAAGAGCACATAAACTTGTTCATGTTGAAGACTACCGAAATATATATAACTCTCAATTTATTTATGAGATTAATCTTTGAGAAAACCATAAAATATTAAATCATCGCTAAATCAAAATATCATTATATTATCTTAATAATATATTTAAAAAAAGGGTATTTAAACAATATTATAGTAATACAAAAAACACACCGATTGTCTTCATGACTTACCTTTATTCTTATAAATCTGAACATCTCTCAGAAAATCAAACTTTAGATTTATAATTCTTTGGCACCTTTAGCTAGGAAAATACGACATGTTCATTAACATTGAGTGGAACAATAAGAAAAACAAAATAAAAACATTGAAATCTTCTACACTTCTACACTACTTCAACAAAAGAATTTGTGGAGTGACGTTCTTCATCAGTGTTATTTTTACAGGTAATTTTTTTTATTTTATAGCTCAATGGTCAAAGCGTTTGCTTTGAGAGCCAAAGGTTTGATCCCCTAAGGAGATTAAAAAAAATAAAAACAAAAATTTAATCGATTTATGAACACTTAAAATACTCCCGGTTGGTGTGAATTTGATCTATCACCCGTAAAATGCCAGTCATAGCCTATTAATTAAAATTGGTGTAAGAAGAAAGCCGTTCCGTGAAGACCATCCATTCAAAGTAAAATCCTGTAATAATAAGGATGATGCGTGAATCTCGGGCTGTAGTCTGTGACGTTGGCGGATCAACGGTCTCCACATGCAGCATTTAGCCATATGCACCATAGAAAGCGCCATAGAATTCCACAGATGAGACTTCAGAATTACTATCACCATCTGTCGGTATTTTCCTGTAAGTGTTTACATAAAAAAAAACGTATTCCATTTTAATGTCTAAAAATATTTATTTATTATATTTTTCAATTAATAATTCTTGCCGATTTCCATTATATGGTATTTTTTTTAGTTAATATTCCCCAACTATGAGATATTTAATTTGCACATTCAAAACATTAATTTATTTCTTATGAACGTAAAAATATATCAAAGAATCAAACCATAAAAAAACCTGATGGATTGTTTTGTTATGTAAAGGTTTTAAAAATAATTTCAGAAAAACCAAAAGACGGAAAAAAAAAATTAATCAATTTATGTAACAAGTCATCCAGCAGGTTTGATCAGTATAATGGTTATAACGGAGTAGTGAATCTTCCAGGCACAGAAAGATTTGACCCAATTATAATTTGGTATCGTTAGCAGCAAGGGGACCTTTGCTAGTAATATAAAAAATGCACTAAATATACATTGTTTTCAAAATGAGGATCATTTATTATTTTTGAAAAAGCTAATTTAAAATATATATTATTCAAAACAATAGAATAAATCTGAGAAAATTGTATCAATAAAATTAAGGTTATCAACTGACAATGCTTGGTGAAACTGCATAATTATAATTATAAAATTTATTTTAATTAAAAAATTAATAAATTAAAATTATTTAGTTTTGATTTACAATTTATTTTAAATGATTACATGTTTCGCCCTTCCTGAAGACCATCTTCAATAAATTGATTATTGAAGATGGTCTTTAGGAAGGCCGAAACATGTAATCATTTAAAATAAATTGTGAATCAAAACTAAATATTTTTAATTTATTAATTTTTTATTTAAAATTAATTTTAAAATCATAAAATTGTATCAAATAACAATATTGATCATTAAAGTAATAACACCTATTTTATTTATTTTACCATTTTGGGACTTGTGTTGCAGTACTAGTAATGAGCTCCATTCAAAGTAAGTGATATAATATAATGGTGGATATTGAGGTAAGATAAAATGCTTTATTACTTTTCTTTACAGATTCAGTGTACTTTATTTATTTTTCAACATGTACAAATACGAGTATGATATCCTTCAGGCTTAAATTTTAATTTTAATTGATTTATCTATAATACCTCAACTTTTTGACAAATGGTATCAGTTAACCACTTCATCGCCACACATTTGTAGACAAATAAAAATACTACTTTTACTAATGACCAAATTATTTTAATATTTTTATCTTACATTATTGGTGAGCTGCAATCGATTGAACTAAAAATTTCACGAAAAAAAAAACGCTTTTTTTTCCACTAGGGCTGCCACAAAATAGATTATAGATCAAATACTCGATAATTTTACCGCCCTAGCTGCAGGTATATTTCCAAGATATATTACATAACTGTCTCCCTACATCGTATGTACCTCCAACACACATCACGTTTGTTGTAAATATTTATGGTATATATACTATATAATTGATAATTGTTCCCGAAAAAAAATAAAAAAATATTCAGTGCCAGCCCTTGACACCATCTCTTGAATATCTCGCAAACTATTGAAAAATATCGATCCTTTTTGGATTGTTAATATTTTTATATATTCATAGATGTCGTGAGAAAATCGGAAAATCTTCCGAATGTTGCGAACCGCCCACAGGTGCGCATCATCAGGTTAACCCTCGCCTCACTATGTTAAAAACTTCCATGCGTTCCGATGGTGTGTACTCGTTACACATTCTGATTTAAAGTGAATAAAATGAGTAGAAATTCGAAAAAATGAAAATATTCAAAGATGTCGCTTAATTTTATAATAGTTGATGTCAATAAGCAGTAATAATTGACATTTAATAGCTAAAAACATGAAAAACATCAGACGAAGACCTCAAACGGCCAGACGCACCTTGGCGCGTGAACTTCCGAGAGCTACTAACACTACTTAGGCTGTCTACATATCGATGAGCCGACGCACATCGAAATCATTTCGAACTAGCCGACCAACTGAGGTTTCCCGTCTCGCTCACTCATATTAGTACGTCAGCGAGAGTGAGGAGTATAGATGCCGACGTATCTGGGTATTATTTTATTTTTGCACACGCTTTTGTATGACTCCGACAGGTCGAATGAATACATGACAGTTGACGCGCCTTGAGTGTAGTGGTGAATTTATTCCGGATTTTAGAAAAATATTTCCTGCTCCTGATGAGTGCCTATTATTTTATATATATATATTTTTTTTCAATACGTAAATGTATTAAGGAGGAATACCTAAAATCTGAACCCTGTGTGTATTATATTTACAGAGATATTTAAGTTATTACAAGCAATGTGTAGTCGATAGACATCACCGGGGAGGAGAGGTTAATATATATATATAGTTTTCATCTAATTTTGAACATAACAACAGTAGCATAAACCTGTATTCGAAGCTTCCTGTGTACGCTTTAGATGCCATATACAGTGAGTTATGATTTAAACAAACACTTTGTGAATTTATAAAGGTGTGGAGTGAAGAATATTATTTTATCAGTAGCTTAAATAAAAATGAATAATAAAATTTTGCTGGTATTTCTCCTGAAAAGATCATTTTTATAATAATATAATTGAAAAGGCAGAGATTATAACAAAAATATTTATTTAAAAAGAAAACTGAGATAATTTGATATAATAAAGTAAGTAGTACAGAAGGCAGTTTTCATATGGCAGTAGTTTTCTTTACATAACTTATCAAATATATTTTTTATCATGCATGAAGTATAAATAAAGTTACACCAATATATTACACAAAATAAAAAGTCTTAAAATCCATGCATACATTTAGGTATTTTAATTACAAAATAGGTCGTACAAAAAATATCTCTGTGCCATGCGTGCTCCTAATAAACGCATGGCCACCACATATAAGAACCAATCAACATGTCGGTTACACCATATCAGATCTGCATCTCAATGTGAAGGCTGCTATTACATTTCAACTCTATTGAGGTTATACTGGGTTTCAATTTGTTTAAAATTTATAAAAAAAACTTATAAAAGAACCTAACATAACCTCAATTTAAGTGAAAAATGAAATGGCAGACTGCACTATTTGACGCAAACATTTTTGATCAACTCGTGATGACGAGAGCCCGGGGCTTGTAAAACAAATAGTTTTATGTTGAGCCTAAATATACAATCAATCAACATCATAATAGCCTATTTAATCTTAATAGGAATTGAAGAATTCATATAACTTGATACCAGTTCTCATTATTGATTACTTCAAAATATCATAAAGTAATAAATTGTACAAGAATATAATAAAAACAACTTTTATAATATTATTACAGGTGGCCGATATTGCCATTTAAAATTGAGTTTTGAGCCACACGCAATCACTTTTATTTTTATCCTATATTTGTGTTTTGTGTAAATTTAAACATAAATACAAAAGCTAAAAAAAATGACATCTATATAATTTCAGTTTTGATAAGGATTACCCTGTATAGTAAGTAGTATAATTATGGAATGATGAGCGTTGCTTAGAGAGATTACAGCTGGGCCGCCGTCGACAGGATCACCGACACTTCCATGGGAGGAAAGTTCTGCAGCAACTTCACATTGCTGGCAAAGTCTCCCGTCATTATTTGATCTTTTAACAATCTGAAATAAAATAAGTGTCATAAATATAAAAAATTTAAGTTAGTGAAAAAAATGTTATGATTTCATGGAAGCTAAAAAGACATATGTTAAACTTATTAGCTGATTTTGAAAGATAAAAATAATTTTACATTATACTAGAGCAGTGGTTCCCAAAGTGGTCTATATAGACTCCCAGGGGTCTATGAGCACCTCCAAGAAGTCTACGGCAACAAGAAAAAAAATTGGGGGTCTATGAGTAGAAAATGGGGTTTATGAAGAGAATCACATCTCGGCCCTGGTTCAACGATCTTTGTCCCATTTTAAGGAACCTAATAGACCTCGCTTCCTGCCGACACCGAAGCAATGATGCCATTAAACCATCTAAGTTGGTGAATCATATGAGATAATGGTACCCTGATAAAATAGATACAGATCTACTCACTGTGAAAAAAATTGTTTCACAGTGAGTAGGAGGGGGTCTACCGATAACCGAAAATCATGGCAAGTGAAATAAGTTTGGGAACCTATAAACAGAGTGTAAACATTTTTTTTAAATCTTATTTTTATTTTGATTAAGATTCTATAATTTTATTGTAATGCATTTAAATTGCCTTTTTAAATGAACACAATAAGAATGTTTATGTGATAATATTATAAGAAATGTGGAAAAAATTTAAATAATTAAATTAGTTTTTAAAGTATGTAATAATGCCTACATAGAATAAATAAAATAAACTGAGTGATCAAGTTGTTGGGGTTGATTTAACAATAAAAATAATACATTGTCAAGACATTTGAATTCATAGAGATGACTTACATAAAAGATAAAAACAGATTGCACTGATTGAGATTACATACTTAACTAAGTAAAATTTCACATAGAATTGGGAAGTAAATATGCAGGCACTTTTTCATAGTAATAAAGATCTAAAACATATATGTTTTCAACAAATTTGGATTCAAATTTTAAACCAAGATCAACTTCAATATAGACAAAATATGTACTGTAGTGTGGGAGGAATTGTCTGAAAAAAAGCTGTCCTACAATTCCTGCTAAGAGCAATTAAATAAAAAAAGGATAGAGCATACACGTTTGTAAACTCTTCATATGAGATCAGTGCTCAGTCTGAGTGGTACAACTAGGAATAAGGATATAATAACATTAAATGTACTCACATAATCATTGCGCAGCAAACTTGAATTAAAAATTCGAATCTTTTTTCATCAGCGAAAAGTGAATCCCAAATTCGTTCCACGTCGGGTAAAGCAAACTCTTGCGACAGCAGCAACGTCAGCCAACTGCAAACAAAGCATTCACTTATACACACAACCAGAGACTAGTGCACTTAGTGCAGTGTTCTTGTGTCTTACAGCCTCAGCACAGTTATGAGTGAACCAACTTTTTGAGGTAGTACATATAAATTTTGATGAATTGAGAATATATAATTCCTTTCCTTGTAAGATTATATCCCCCACCAGGTCGGCACATACTGGAGGGTCGTTGCTTTGGAAGCAAATATCACCCTAGGAGTTTTCACCATAAAAGCCACTTGTCCGTCCCAATCAACTGACGTAATGCACACACGTCATTTTGTATTTTATTTTGGAGGCAAAAAAGCATTGATTGTGGTTGTGGTCACAAGGCAGTGATCGGAGTTACCCAGTGGAGCTCCGACTTCCACCACTTGGCTGAGAAGTAAGAAACAGGTTGAGAAGAGCAGGACCATGCGATGCGTATCAAGTGCAAGGCCATAACAAGTTGCTAAAGTTTCAGCACAATCGCCAGCGGAGCTTCTTTCTCCTGACTCCAACCATACAGTGTGGTGCACGTTGAAGTCGTTGAGAACGACAAATTCCACGTAAGAGAGAGAGAGTAAGTAAGAGAAAGCAAGAGGCCATCAATGGTTTCGCCCAGATAGTCAATGAGTTCAGATGTGTTTGCTGTAAACATGTTGGGAGATCTATAGTCCTGTATAGATCCTGATTCTCTCGGCATCGTTGCCCTTACCCACACTACTTGAAACTTAGCTCGTTCTACAGAGCGGATTGTAATGCAGTTGATGTCGGACCCGATAAAGAGGCCAGGACAATTGAAATAGCAAGTCAGCAGGTGCAGCTATCTGTATTTCTGTGACGAAAAGGAGATGAAGGCGGGAACTTTGTAAATCCCTCTTTCTAACAAAATTAAATGACAGTCGCAGAGAATGTGTTCTGAGGTCTGAAAGGGGGCGCCACAGAGGCAACTAGGGCTTGAAACTAAAATTAAATGATTAACAGCGCCATGCCCAGTCATTACCATTAGTAGTGATCAGGGTTATTCACTTGGCAGTTAGTCTGAAATAATTATCAGTAAAAAACAGAAAGGTAAGAGTAGTTCTATCTTTGGTGTTTGATGACCTACACTTGCCATGCGGCCGTAAGGGCATCAGCACAAAGCTTTATGGGTTTGGAAGCAGCACTCGGCTGGAGTATGATGTCTAGACACAAGACAGCAATGAAGGTAGTATAAAGTACACTAGAAGGAATAGTTTATAATGATTAGTATTGTACCGGAAGCTGTAGTACTGTGGCTTGACTTCTTGCTCTTCGAGACGCTGATAGATGGCAGGGTCATGTGCTCGCACACTCTGTCTCAAACGCTGCATAAGATGATTCACTCCGCCCTCTGCCTGGTCCATGCTCATTATGAAGAAGTCTCGAATCTCACTCATCAGGTTGGTGAAGCAGAAAAAGCAGTCCGCCTCTGCATGCTCTGCAAATGAGTGACAAGTATATATAATAATATGACGTCTAAAGTAGTGAGCTTTACATTGATTTTTTATTATCACATTACAGCTCTATTCTTGTTATATTCAAAATTGGCTAAATATATAATAAATTGGATTCCTGTCGAAAAGCAACAATTGTACCCATTATTGTGAAAGTGGTGCAAGTCAAGAAATTAAAAAAAAAATGAGTTAATCATTTACTTCAGTTCAAATTGTTGTGAGTTAATATAATCTTCATCCAACATACATTTAAAAAATCAAATGTAGCATCATATGCAACGTGAAGTTGACACTCAAGTTGTAGAGGCTACGCAACGAATAGGCACACTCAAGTGGCAATGGGCAGGACATATATGTCAAAGAGATGACGGTCGATGAGGAAGAAAAGTGTTAGTGTGGCATCGGAGAACTAGCCAACGGAGCGTTGGTCAACTCCCTTCAAGGTGGATTGACATCATAGATTATCATGGATGCGAAAGGCAGAGGATCAAAGAGGATGGAGACTCATGTGGAAGGCCTACTTTTAATAATGGACGGACACAGGCTGATGATGATGAAGTTGTCACTTTTTTCGTTTTTCCACCAACATCAAAACACAAATCTTTAAATATCTCAAAACTAAGGTAACATGACTCAGGCCCCTTTCATAATTATAGGCACATATATCATCATCATCAGCATACCATGTCCGCTTCCCTAACTGGAGCATATGGAATTCACAAAGCACATATATATTGACCTCTAAATTCAGCATCGGAGTCCACAGCGAAAGTGTGATAGATGGGTCCAATGATCTCATTCATGCCCTGCACATAGCCTTGGCCAGGGTTCAGCTTGGTGTAGAGGAACAGCACACGTTCCACCACCTCCCAGTGTGCCTCGTGACCCTCGCTCATGGGAACATAATCTCCTCCCCCCCCACTGCCACCCCCTCGCCGGGTCATCTGCAACATACACTACACATGCAGCAGATACAACATATAATCTATTATTCAACATATTTCCTGGAAGGCATTTGATCGTTTTTTACAACATTATAGGAACCTCAGGATGATCTTTTAAAATATTCACATAAGGGATAGTAAGTTATTAGCAGATTATGACGTTCAACCTAGGTCATGATTGTATGCATGTAGGGATCGCAGAGATTGGAAGTGTTTACTAATCTGCTTCGTAGCCACTTCACTCAAAAGTATGCATGGATACGTGCAACATGAAATTGTGTGTTGCATAAAATGTCATAGTGCATGTGAGAACATGTATCAATACAATGCAGTCGCGCATGTATGTCACTCATATTCACTCATCTACTTAACAGCAACTGCCCTTGTATCTACTCCAGCATGTACAAGTGAATGTTCAGTGTCTCACGCGCAAGACAATACTGCATCCAGAGTGCAATGTTACATTATGTGTAACACCTTGTATCAACAATCACGATCTTGTTCTATGAGGTACTAGCCTTTATATATAGTTTATTTTTATTTGACTGCATTTTTATATTTACATCATAAATAGATTTATTTGATATTTTCAGGTTTTAGACAAAAAAAGGGTAAACCTGACAAACGACGATTTCAACTTTTTTTTTTTTTATTGCAAAAATAAATAATTTATTACTATTTTTATACTGTAACACATAATAAAACAAAACGCAATTAAAGAAGGTGATTGTTTTTAGTATTTTTTTAAATTATTTGAGGAAGAAGTGGTTAAAGCAATTGAATATATATAGGGTCCGCCATCTAACGTTTTTTTTTCAACTGGTGCTTATTTCGTGAATGGTAACACTTAACTCATGTCTGATTTGACAGATAATTAGTTTTATCCTTCCGCTGAACGAATATGGTTGTGTATACGCTTGAACAACACTGGGAAATATTGCGACATTACTTTGAAAATCATGGTAATGTTGTAGAATGTGTGCGAAAATTGCGTACGGATTTTGGAAGAAGAGAATCACCGTCAGCTCCGTATGTTCGTTATATTGTGAAAAAAGTGAAAGAAACTGGCATCCTCATCGATAAACCAAAGCGTGAAAAGCCAAAAACAGTGCGTACACCCGAGAATATTGCTGCTGTGGCAGAAAGTGTGCGTGAAGCGCCATCAATGGCGCTTCCATGCGGCGCGGCCATGTTGAACGAATTTTTGTTCACAAAAATTGAAGAGGAGGATATTGGCAACATTTGGTTTCAACAGGACGGCGCTACTTGCCACACAGCCGAAGCTACACTCGATGTTTTGCGGCCTGTTTTAAAAAAAAAAGTTATTTGGCGGACCCTTTATAACAAAATAAATAGATGCTGGGAAAGTATCCCAAAGACAAACTGTTCTACTGAGTAGAAATATTTCAAATGTGTAGGGAGGCTCGGTAAGGAATGTATACAAGGAGAGTATGTAATGTACAAATGCACATAAACAAAATGTTTCACAATTTATATCTTGATTAGATTTCAAAGTAACTTAACTTCATTTGCGCCTAGCCAATTAAAATTCTAAGAACTTTCAACCTTAAATTTAAACACAATTTTATTTTTAGAAATGATTTGGTAATACAACCATTTTCTTTTGGAAATTGTAAAGATTCATATATTTTATGAATAAGTAATTAACTAAATAAAAGTAAAAATAAATATACACTTATAATTAAACACAAATTATTAAACATAATTGTGTTTAATTAAAAACATATCTATTATTATGTTTAACCGATTGTTATTATAAATTTGTAGACATGTAAATATATAAATGTGTCCATGATAATGAAAGTGGTGTAAGTCATGTTTCATTCGTTCTGAGATATTTACATGTTTGTGTTTATGATGTTGGTTGAAAACAGATGAAAGTGACAACTTTGTGTTGGATAAAATGCTATATTGAGATGTTTTAATTTATTTTGGATGAAGATTAAATAAATTCACAACAATGTCAACTGAAATCAATGTCAAACACCACTTTCATAATTATAGGCACAAATAGAAAATAAATCGCTGCGGAAACCAGACACAATCATATTGGCATTATTATAGAATTACTTTTACATTGTAAATCAATTTGAGCATATTTCAATAATGTTGATAAGATAAGTGTCATTAAAGCAATAATGTATGCAGCATGGCGAGTAGTTACTAGTGTATGTACAGTATTAGAATGATCACTAAATAAAGCATCGCTGTCAGAGACAATAGTACCTTGTTGAGGCCCAGTCTTTGCCTCTCGACGTTCTCATATATCAGCACTGGATGCTCAACCCTCTTGTGCAAGCGCTTCACTCCATCACTATTAACGACCTGCAATATCAATCATAATCAAATGACCTTTTATAGGAGCCTCGAGTGATTTTGTTAATTTTCTCAAAAATCTTCTTCAAAGTTCTCCAGCAAAGTTATTCAATTGTTAACGTTTATTTTGTATAAGATAATTTTTTTCTGTGTGTATAATAATCACAAATTTAATCTGAAAACAGATGATGATATTCTACTGGGGTAATCAGGAACCATAAATTTTCCCAGGTGCACATATCTACCCATATGTAACAATTCATACGAATATATCACTATTATCAGCTTACTTATCTTGCCTATTATTAGAACTGAGTTATCAAATGTTAATAAAATAAATAAAACAATATTACTGAACGTTCCAACAAATCCATGTCGGAAGAACTTTCTTAAGTATCACACGGATGCTACGACGTCACAAATGTCATTATAAGCCAACATTATATAAATGGCGTAAAAGACTAATCCTGATATTTGCTGAACAATGTTTGTCTATTTGATACTCGGTTGAATATCGAAATGTAGCTGAATAGGCCAAATAGTTCATTCAGTATCAGATGTACATTGAATGTTTATACTAAATGTATATCGTAGTAAATGCTAAGAATACAAATAACTAACACTAAATGACAATACAGTTATAATTTATAGTCAATCCTGTTTCTATACAATTTCAAAATTATATGCCTTTTTAGAAATGGAAATTTAAAAAATATTTTTATGATATTAACGTTTTTACATGTGATTGCGTAATTGATGGAGCATTCTTCACTAACTTTACATGTAAAATCCAGTGTTCTTATTGAAGGATTAATTAATATTAAGATATTTTTTTTGTAATGTGACCTGGCTAGTTAGAAAATAGTGTCATTCAAAATTATTTAAATTCAGAACAGCGCACTTACGTTTCAACGAGAGCTTCAAACTAGTATTTATGCACTTCATCAATAATGAATCATCAAATATACAAACATAGATGTACCGTGTACTGCAGCTACCACATCACAACACTGACTATATTATATTTATATTATCATATATATTTAATTATTACCTGTTTACAGGGAAATTCTGTAGCCGACTGGAAGAATGAAATATCAGGACATAACCTCCTGACGTCCTTGTCAATTTGCAGCAGCACCTCATTGTCCTTAAAGAACTTGTTCCAAGAGCTGCTGGGGCTCATGTTGAGTGGATGGTCACCACTAGCACCGGGAGACACTATTATCTCTTCTGTAAACAAAATAAATATTATTTCTAAATGCACGGTAATAATTAACCTTTAAACGCCCAGTGGTCCCATATGGGACCGCAAATTTACATCGTTCAATGCCCTAGCAGGCTAATGTTTGTAATGTTTCGTCGCACAATAGATTCTTCCATGAACTTACTTTAATACTATTATTGCAAATTAATGTAATCCGATTGTGAAATGAACCATAAGCACTTGTCCTGTATGGGAGCGCAGTCCCGTATGGCAGTGCTAGGCAACCCGTGTGCCATGGAACACTGGTTGCCGTAAGGCCGATACAGGTGTGCCGCGATCAAATAAGGCAATATTATAAATAAATAATTTTACAACGGTCCTCAAGCTCCCAGCGCCTATTGCCTATTTATGTAGACACACAACGAGGTACTTGCTTTATTAAGTTCTAAATTAACTAAAAAAAGTGAAATTAATCAAATTAATATCTATTTTTGGCTTTTGGTGTGCCGCGGTATTCAAGGTGAGAACTTTGGTGTGCCGTAGAATCCAAAGAAGTACTTTGGTGTGTCGTAGATGAGAAAAGGTTGCGGAGCTCTGCCGTATGGGACCACTGGGCATTTAAAGGTTAATTGATGGAAGACTCATCTGAATCATATTTGCATCTGATAGGAGCACCACAAGAAAGTCTCTGAGCTGCTAAATCATTTATTTATATTTATTGACACTGCAGATATTCAAAAAACATTGAATATAATCATGCAGTACCGAGAGGGGCAGCATTTGGAAAACTTAAGTGCATTTTTAGAGCAAAAAATTCGCAATGTCTTGAAAAAAAAGTTAAATGAATGCATCCTTGCAGGATTAACTTATGGCGCAGAGACGTGGAATCTTACAGCAGGTCTTACACATAAAATACAGTTCACGCAATGTGCCACGAAGCTCGGAGTAGCTCTAAAAGTTACAAACCGAAACGAGGATATCCGAAGAAGAACTCGAGTAGCGGAGGCTACCCAACCAATAGGCACACTCAAGTGGAAATGGGAAGGACATATCTGTCGATGAGATGATGGTCTACGGGGAAGAAAAGTGTTGGAGTGGCACCCTGCAAGATGGTCTGACAACATCAGAAGGATAGTGGGAGTAGCCTGGATGCAGAGAGCGGAGAATTGAAGAGGATGGCGACTCAAGCGGAGGCCTGCGTTCAACAGTGGACGGAAACAGGCTGATAGTGATGAAGAGGACCGTAGTATCGAAACATACCAATAAACTGCTTGTATAGGGCGCGCTTTGTTTTTAATGTAGCTTCTCTGGATGCCGCATCTAAAGGCAGGTAGTGTAACAGCAGTTTCCAGCAGAACGACCTGAGTCCATCAGGTATACCTGCAAATTAACATTACAACATAGAAACAATCTAATCTATATACATAAAAATCAATATGTGTGTGTGTCTGTTTGTTCCATATGCATTCATACACCATTCATTCAATCTCAATTTCATTATATTTTCAGTACATATTGCATTTATATTTGTGATGATAAATATTTTTTTGGAAGGCAAAAAAGGCGTCATTTTTTTTCTTCACAATTTTCAGCGAGAGTGGGAAAAAGGATGTATGAAATATCACAAAAACATACCATTGAAACACAACTTTTGTAGGGTCCCCAGGTCAATTTGGTCGACGTGAAGTATTTTTTCAAACTCGTTTAGCCTAAAAAATATATACATTATAATATAATTAAGATGAACACAAATAACATAATAAATGTGAAATGCACACATTCTACAATTTACGAGACCGAAAAAAAAGCTAGTAAAATAAAAATAAAACATAAATCTACTCTAATGACTTCATTATTTCGATTGTTATATACAGCTTTCGACATATTTATGGGGCACGTGTCTTCTTACTAGGATATGCTAAAAGTTCAAATACGAAAATACATTAAAACTAGTTCAGAAAAATCTGAGAATTAATTCCTTTCTCTTTGTATATTTTGATCTCCAGCTGACTTATTATAATTGAGGTTATGTTGTCAAAGCTCGGTATTGTACAAAACGAACTGACAGTTTCAAAAAGATAAGTGAGATTCATCAAAATATTGTCATCAAACAAGCAATCTAGTTGCGGCATAAAAAATATAACAGAAACAAATATTATGCAGCCGTCAAATAAATGTCTATCAATCATTTCATTAATTACAATTGATCATTTAGTAGATAATAAACACGAGAATCTATTGAAAAATAAACTTAATCTTTGTAAATACGATCGTTATAAACATAATATATACATGGTCATTTACCTGGCTTTGTGAAGAGTCATTTTGTAACAGTTATTTGCGGTAAGACAATAAATACTTCTAACAATTTTAAGAACCACCGGTGATCAACACTGACAAATGAACGATGGCGACCAGTGCTGCCATGTTCAGAGTTATTGCCATGTGAATTAAAAATATATATTGTTGTAGAAATAATAATTCTTTTCATTGATGTAATTTTTGGACAATAATTATATTACTTGTCACTACTGAATATTTTATTGAATATATATCATCAACGTCATTCAATAATTTAGAGCAATAAATAGAGTAGCAAAATTTAGATAATACCTAAACATGCCTTTGTTAACAGCTGGTTCAAGAGACAAATTAATTAGTCTTTTTAGTACAAACAACCTTCGTACATTACATACTAGCCTTCATTACAAATCATCGTACTTTATAATATTTTTTATGTTTCATTAATTACACGTGTTAAATATATGATAAGTTGAAAATATGTTTATAAGTATTAAATCGGAGAAATTTTGTCCTAAGGGGCGGCTCAAACCGAAAATACAAAAACTTTTCAAGGAAAGGTTTTTTTATTACATACAAATATTACACAATGCAGGCAGTTTCAAGAATATTGCTACATATTCCCGATTTCTGAGCTTTAAAAGTGTCCGTCGTCGCGAATTTATTAATATTTAAAAATCACAGGAATGTTTTGAACACAAAAATAAGATCATGTAAATTTCTACTTCTCGGTCAAAAAATAAATAGTTCAATGCTAGAGTATTTGCTTGGCATTTCGAAATTCTCGTGAGAATATATTTTTAAAGTCTTCTGTAAATTAGAATTAAAAATACGTATTTAATTAACAATTTAAATATTTATGGACATCTGTTGAGCAAAAAGAGAAGCGCCGTTTCTATTTGTATTCTATGTTTCCACGTTAAAAGCAGTAGCGTGCGGCCCATAGAAATTTACGCCAAGAAAATATTTTAATTGATATTTTTTTAAATTATATATTTTTTATTTATTTAGATTTTATGCTGAAGTTTTTATTATTATAAGCTTCCTTTTCTTTTTACGTTTAAGGATTTAAATCTTTTTTATGTAATCGCATGCAGGAGAGCACGACCGGTCGAAACCAGTGCACTCTATGACGCTCAGCCAGAGAGGTTAGACACTACATTCGGGAAAGGTGTAATGTGTTTGTTTTTGCAGTATGACTGAGCCCAAGTGGGCTCAGTCATACTGCAAACAGCGCATTGATCCTCTTGCTGTAAGCATCACAGGGAAACTCTTCAGTAGTTGACAAGCTTAGAGTAAGAAAGAAGAATAAAATAATATAAAATTATAGTAAATAAATTGATATTTCTTTGCACAACATACCTTGATATAAAAAACCCACCGCACGCCACTGGTTCTACAAGAGTTTATTGTCATTCAACTACAACAGATGGCAGTAACTAAATTTATTTAAAAAACATATTTTAATGTAAGAATTAATTAAATTGATTGAAAACAATTATATGTATTAATCAATGTTTAGTTTTCATAATCCTGTGCTTAATTTTATATTATTGATGAATTAAAAACCGTTTTTCTATTCTTTATAATTATAATAGGCAAATCTTACGATGGGTTTTATAACAAAACTAGAATGTTCGATAGGATTCCTTTGTAAAAATTAAATTTCACACAATCCTCTTTTTTGAAATGATGATATCCCGTTTCTAAAACATCTGCCCAATTCACTAATGCCGCGTACAGGAGGCGGCTCCACAACTGATCTTCATTACTCCCGTTTCAAAATAGTAATATACCAACCACACTACTTACCTATAATATATATATACTATATATATATACTACCTTCTGTAATTGTTCTTTCTCTCATCTTAATCGAGGGCTAAGGCTGGAAGGAAGGCGCACAATCGTCACTCGAATAATCGCGAGTTCAATCTCGCAAAATATTTTTTTTTTTTACAGAACAGCGTGTACCGTCTTTACAGCTCTTGTTATGTGTCTACCATTATATTTTACGGCTGTGAATTTTGACATCTAAAAAAATCGATGCAGTCGTATGCAGGGTTTTGAAAACAGATGTCTGAGTAGAATACTGAAGTGAACTCTCCTATGAATTCCCATCCATCAGTTCTGTCAGTTACCTAATTTTTATAAATATTTATTTATTTATTTACCTTGTTTTCACATGGATCACGTAACAAAAAGTTCTCTATTAGGAGACTGCAGTTTCGACTAACTCGTAGTCTTTCTCAATCCTTCTCTAGTTAAGAGATAACTGAGCTGCGTTGTACTTATAAGTGGTGTAACACATTTTTTGTAGGGGAGGGGGTGGGGGTGTGTCTATCAGGAAAGGAGAGGGAGATAGGTAGTGTTGCAAGGATGAAGGAAGAGATAAATACATAAAAGTGGTTTAGGTATAATTTTTTTTTTTTTTTTTTTTTTTTTTAATTATTATTAATATTATTCTTATATGTCGTATATATAATTTTATATTTATTTATTTATTTAACGGAAACAATTTTAAAATTGGTGAATTACTTAAGGTATTTAGTTGGTTATTAATTATATCTTCTTTCTTATTAATGGCTTTATAAATTTCTAAGTATTCTAAATTATTTAATTTAACGGTTTTATTTTCTACATGTAATATGTTTAATACTTTTCTAAGTTGTACGAATGATTATTTTCTATAAGGTGGTTTGCGAATTCAGAAAAATTAGTGCTTTTAGGCACCTTTAAATGCTCTTTAATTCTAATATTAAAATTTCTTGACGTTCTACCAATATAAAAGATTCACAATCTTGGCAATTTAATTTATATATTCCAGAATTATTGCGTTTATCATTAGTATCTTTATTATTTATAAGGTGGTATCCTAGTTTATTATCTGTATAAAACGCTGGCTTTATCTCATTTGGGAGTAATTTAATTATTTTAGGGGTAAAGTTATTAACGTGTAGAATTCGTCTCCACATTCTATCGTCTTTAATATTTTCTTTAGGATACAAGTATTTATATGTTATGTTTTGACGTTTTTTATTATTCAAGATACTGTCTATTAATTGGCTATGATAGCCGTTGTTTTGTGCGATATTTTTAATTGTATTTAATTCTATATCAAAGTTTGTTTGTGATAATGGTATTGAAATTAATCTATGTATCATTGCATGGAAAGCTGAGTGTTTATGAGATTTGGGATGATTAGAAGAATTGTGAATGATGACATCTGTGAACGTCGGTTTTCTATATATATTAAATGTTATTTTATTATTTATCCTAGTAGAAGTAATTATTTTAAATATTGTTGATGTAAATATTTTAGATATTAATGA